>CM019182.2:9690593-9956173 GCA_009739505.2 Apolygus lucorum
TAGATATTAGAGAGTTTTCGCCACGTCAGACGTGACGACTTGAGATCGTGACGACTCGAGACAGATGGGGCCAGCAGACGCAGATGCTAACTTTTTTTGGTGGATTTCGAGTCGTCACAAAATTAGGTGCGGACTCTGGAAGTGACGCTAAACAGCTACTGACCTGTGAAGTCACTTGAAAATGGCCGATAGCGAACAGCTGATTCAGACTCCGGGGGGTCTCGAAATGACTTTTTCAGATCGAAAATAAAAATGTTTGCCGTATTGAAAAGGCAATAAATTTTTACTACTTGGATACCTATTTACATCCCTTTCTGACCCTACATTGCGATATAAAAACCTACCTACCTACTGATGATTTTGATCCTTTTCACCTTTAGAAAGTAGTGAACTACACTAGCTTTTCCAGAGCTCTTACTGCATTTTTTGGGTATATAATACCTACTAACTACCGATTTTGCAGTAGCTAACTTTCTACTGGTTCCTTGTTCTCTTACAACACGTCCGTAACATATCTATAGATAATTTAGAGTAGGTAGGTACTTCGTTTCTACCTACCTACTATTACAAAAACGGAAGTACAGATCTATCATACTAAGATAGATCTACGAACTTATAGACGTAACACCTAAATGCAGACATCCATAATTAACCAAATACCTATTATTGTGTGAAAAGAAGGTATATTTTCAAAGGTAATAAACTTTATGAATGAAAGGTAATGAACTTTCCAATTTGTCATGCAACTTACAAGTACGATGATCACAGCAAACGGAACTATCAGTTGAAATCTTAAATGGTACCTACTTACGTGAACTGACTCCCGTTGCCTGTTTATTGTAGATCTGTAGTTAGGTATGTTGGTAGATGAATAAATAATATACAACATTAAATGAAAACAAGGGTGCATTTATTCAGAAATTTCATTGACATTTAAACAATGTAAAATTCGCACAGAGTCAACAACAGTATATGTTGGATTCACTTGATCTTGATGTGAAGATAACAGAATTCTGGTGACGAATAGTTTGTTTCGAGAGATGAAAAACTTGATAATTCCCGGGAAAAAGAAACTGTTCGAGAAATGAAAGCTAAAATCGAGAACCAAAACACGGGAGTCGACCGTCGAACACAACACAAATCCGGCTACATCCGATCTAAATTGAAATTGGTTATAAAAGTGTGAGGTTATCAAGGGTAGAGTCGTCAAGAAAGCCGTCGTTCTCGACGCCGTCAAAAGCCGGCATTTGTCGGCGTCCAAGACGACCGAGCTCGCCGTCCGAGTCGTCACGCATGCGCAGTCACCATTTTCAGACGGTAGCATGGATATTACACGCGGACGGTCGTCACAAAAGACGTGGCGAAAACTCTCTATTAATGAATGTTGCGAAGCATAGCTTAATCATTTGGGCAATAATAATGATTACGTTCCACAGATTCTGTCTAATGTGATGAGCACCGCCCTCTCTTACACAACGACCGCAGACATATTCGATTGGGGCGTCTCCACCGGACAAAATCTGAGTATCACCGAAAATGTTCCTTCTCAAGTCGTTAGATACATTATGGTGGCTGAAATGCCAGCAGCCTGCCGCGTTCACGCCATCAAATGTATTTTGGAAGGCAAGTCATCCGGAGAGTTCTGCCGCATTGCCACAGACATTATCAGGTCCAGCCTGCAAACCTACTCCAAAACCTACAAGTTCTCCTGCCGCCGAATGTACTTCTAACTACTTCCACACAATTTATCGGAACCTACTTGAACCTCCACTAGTAATCATTCCATTCCCACATATCTGTGGCGAATTATTTGTTCCTCGTAGGAATTCGCTTATACCTTAGGCATTTTCTAACTGTGATAAATTCGATTTTTAACCTCTACTTTTAGTCGAATATTTTTTGTATCATCGCAACCGCCATGCTTTATTATTACTTCGTTAATATCTCTGTTATGTTCACTATCATTATGTATTTTTTTGTATGGCTTTGATAGTTTTTCTGGGAGGTCACTGGCTGATTCTCATAGTATCTAATAATGAAATTGGTTCTTATAAAAATATTCGCAAATAATTAGCTTTGAAAATGAATACCTACATTATAGCATAACTATTATCCAAGCCTTGCTCGTTGATTTTCCCACAATTTCCATGAACAGTAAGAAGAAGTTTAATAATGTACAATAAATACATGTACAGGGTGAGCCACGGAAACTTACTTATTTGAAAAAATCGCCGTTCGGTCTGGTGGGGTTGAAGAGGGGGGGGACAATGGCTCATTCGAAGGCGGAGCTCCTAAAGTTTTGTTACCTGTACGGTTAAGTTGCCACCATACTTTGGACGAGTGAGTAGCGGACGTTTGCCCTAGAAACCTTTTTTTTTTCCGGTGATCGGTCAGTTATTGCGACCCAACGAGCCCTCGGTGCGCGCTACGAAATTCTTCCTTATGTAGCGGTTCCCGGTCGAAATTCGATTCTAACTTGGGTTACCACATTTCGGGAGACTGGAAGTGTTGCCAGAAACCGAACTGGACCTTCAGAACCCCAGAAAACTTTGAGAGAGTGAGGCTGTCGGTTTTGCGCTCCCCCGTCGTTCAGCTCGCAAACAGGCAGCCGTTCTGGGGATTCCAGGCACAACTGTTAGACGGATTCTCCACGATGATCTTCAATTTCATCCCTATAAATTGGCTGTAGTGCAGGAATTGAGCGAAAGGGATTTAAATCGCCCGCCAAACTGCATGTGAAGCACTGCTCGAAAACCTGCCCCATGACGCGATCGTTTTCTTCAGCGATGTGGCCCATTTTCACATTTCTGGCATTTTTTTAATGGGGCTACTTAAAGTCAACTGTTTATAACGATCGTCCACGAACCCTAGAACACCTAAAAAACAACATTCGCCATTGCCGAAGTACCTACCCGTCAATATGCTGATCAGAGTGGAGATAAACTTTAAAAATCGTTTGAACCAATGTTTAAACAATAGGGACCATAATTTGATGGATGTGATTTTTAAACCCATATGAAAAAAAATTTAAGAGTTGTCCTTTAAAATAGATTAAAAAAAATATAACGATATCTGCATTACTTTTTTTTTTATTGACCTTTCAAATTAGTAAGTTTCCGTGGCTCACCCTGTAGTTGTGATTTGCAGTTTTACGATATAGTGGTCATGTGGAAATGAAGAGATCGAAGTCCTCGGTGATTGAAGTCTCTCAAAATGGTTGAGAGCCTATGCCATTCCCTATGTACGAAGTCGCTGATTTTTGTGAATTTCGGATGAGCACCAAAATTTTTACACCAATTTCGATTTTGTAGCTACTTCCTAAAGAAAGAAAAAATATCTTATGGAGAGGTCGTCCAGGACTATCCTCCGTTGGCTCTATGAATTGAGGAAGTGCCCCTGTAGAATAGTGGTGTGGGAAAATGGTTACTTGTAGGTAATAAGTGATAACATCACGGTGATTGGATGGTAATGTGTTCCAGTAATAGGGTGACAAAGAAGCCCTTCCTTCTATTCGGTTTAAAGTGACTCATTACGATTAGTGATTTCTGTAACCAGAGAGAGTGCTTGCCGGCTCGTTTCTCTTCCAATATGCGCACCCCTGGATCGTTTCTCTTCCAATATGCGCACCCCTGGCTCGTTTCTCTTCCAATATGCGCCCCCCCCCCCCCCCCCCCGACTCGTTTCTCTTCCGATATGCGCACCCCTGGATCGTTTCTCTTCCAATATGCGCACCCCCCGGCTCGTTTCTCTTCCAATATGCGCACCCCCCCCCCACCCCGGCTAGTTTCTCTTCCAATATGCGCACCCCCCCCCCCCCCCGACTCGTTTCTCTTCCAATTTGCGCACCCCTGGATCGTTTCTCTTCCAATATGCGCACCCCCGGCTCGTTTCTCTTCCAATATGCGCACCCCCCGGCTAGTTTCTCTTCCAATATGCGCACCCCCCCCCCCCCGACTCGTTTCTCTTCCAATATGCGCACCCCTGGATCGTTTCTCTTCCAATATGCGCACCCCCGGCTCGTTTCTCTTCCAATATGCGCACCCCCGGCTCGTTTCTCTTCCAATATGCGCACCCCCCCCCCCCCCGGCTAGTTTCTCTTCCAATATGCGCACCCCCCCCCCCCCCGGCTCGTTTCTCTTCCAATATGCCCACCCCCAGCTCGTTTCTCTTCCAATATGCGCACCCCCAGCTTGTTTCTCTTCCAATATGCGCACCCCCAGCTTGTTTCTCTTCCAATATGCGCACCCCCAGCTCGTTTCTCTTCCAATATGCGCACCCCTGGCTCATATCTATTCCAATATGCGCCTCTCTATCATTAGTAACCTAATAATACATAATAGTTTACTACTTCATACACGTACCTGTAATATGGTTTTGGACATTGAATCGTGCAAGATGAACTGTCATCGAAGTTGAACAGTAGTACAAATCATACCCGTTACACTTCTTTAACGTCTTTCAAAAGATTTTTCAAATATGTATATGATATTATGTTTTACCTATTTAGGAACCTACTAGGAAATACCGTAATCGGACGAATATATTTAGAGCTCAGAAAGAATTAATTTATCGAAAGTGGTCATAATGTCATCAACTCATCATAGACCTCTGCTGGTTGAATGGGACAAATTACTAGAATTTTACACAGTAGTTTATTATATGTAGGTAACATCCATTCATCACATCGAGATCATCTTCAATGAGATTGAATGAAGAAATATGAGCGAATAGGAAACATTATAAGAAGAGTTATGTTTAACTCTGAACTCCGAATGGACGCGAGAGACTGCTGATCATGAGTGAATACTGAATGCAGATGGTAACGGTAAGAGTAACAAGTAGCGCCAACTGCAAACGGAGTGGCAGCGCACGCAGAGACAACTCAAGAAGCTTCGAGGTGAAAGCGGAATAATTTGAAAGAGCGATCAGATGCAGAGAGAAGGGACAGAGTTATTTTACCTGCTGTCACTGCAAGTCATTAATTTGGTAATAGGGTCAGCTCCCTAATAGGTGAAAAAAAACAGACCGGTGACACTCCAGTAATAGGCGATTTTAACCAGTGACACCACGGAGCACTCCCGCCGAGATCCCCAGCTCGAGAAACTCTGTGGCACTTTTCCCACACCAGATCCTTGACGCGGTTCCGACCACTACCTCGATTATCATGTATTTGTACACATACGAAAAACGCTGCAAATTATTACACAATGGTTTATTATTTTTCTATATAGATCACTCGTCTACAAAATCACCAACCATCCAATATGAAGAAAAAAAGAAAAAAAAAAAAAAAAAATCAAAATCACCAACCATCGATCGCATTTCGGTCAGCTCTAATTTGAACGGAGATTAGGCCTCTTTTGAGATTCACACTCGTGTTTTGATTTTTTGATTTATATATATATATATATATATATTTCAATATAAACCCTTAAATTTTCGTAGGGAGCGAACGGTTTGTCCTACAGAGCTCCGCGTGGTCTTAAAAAATTCTAAAAATTCTATAGAATCTTAAATTGAAGGAAAAACAATACCTTTATATCGAAATTTTTTGAGTTAGGGCGTTTTTAAAATTTCAAAATTGATTTTGGAACCCTTAGAAGTGACCTACATCAACCAAAATCTTCGGGGCACAACTAGACCCCAATTGGAGCCTACATACCAAATTTCATCAAAATCGGTCAATGCTAAGTGGCAAAAGTGCCGCGGACGGCGGACGAACGGCCAAATTTTTATTCGATTTTTGGATTCTACGTACCTTGAAACGTAAACCATCAAATTTTGAGGGGGTGTTAAAATTTTTTTTTTCTTGGTCGATTCCAAAGGTTCATTATTGAATATAATAAACCAAAAGTTGTAAAGAATGTTCCAAAACAAATTTCCATGAAAGAATTTTTCAAAAATTTGAGGCCATTGCAATAGCTTTATTACGAAAATTCGTTAATTGCGAACCCAATCATACGTTAATCATCCTACGACTATATTTACAATATTTGTGCTCGATTCCATTTTTTATTTAAGAAGGAAATCATCGCCCATTTACACGCCGAACTTGCAGGTAAGTAATCTTCCTCTTTGATCCAATAAGATGAAATTGATCCAAAAAGATTAAAAAACCGAAATTTTAGTATCTTTAAGTTAACTATTGAAAAATATTTATTAGTTTCTACCTAACGAGAAATCCTCTCGAAAAATCTGATTCTCGTCTGTTAAACTTAGCAAACTCCTCTACCAAAAGTTGGGACATTTCATCAAAGAAAGCAGTTTGCAAAAGTATAGGTATTTTATTTTGGCTACATAGTTCATGATATTTTTAAAAAATAACATCACTGGTTGTTCTAATTCTTACAAATATGGAACATCCTGCACGCACACCTTCTATAATAGAATAACAGGAAAATGGGTCACATGCTACTATAATACTCTAATGCCACCCCCTCACTTAATATTACAATGGAGTGAAATCACCACCATTATTTTCCAGCCTTACTTCAATGTTTCTGACTTGAATTTATCCTTGATTGCACTGATCTCAAGATTATTTTTGCCAGGTTACGTCAGCGTTGTTGTCCGTCTCTCCCGCCAACACAAATGAGGACAGTATTTTCTTACGGAAATACGGTTAAACTAAATGGAATTTCGAACTGAAAACGTTTTCAAGTGCGCTAACTTTGAATTTGACGTGAAAAATACGAAATTCCGACCCTATCAACCCAATATAAATTTATAATTGAATATGGTAGAAAGGTTTATAGGTAAGTCCTTTCGGGAACAGGTGGTCGAAAATAACAATAATGACAAAATAACAGAGTAATGACTAAAGATACAATAAGGTTAGATTGATTTAGGGATGACTGATCCCAACTACCTACCTGGTTTAGCCAGTAGGTGTTCCAACATACATGTGCGAGCTACCATCAATTACCACAGGTTCAACCAAAACACAGAGAAAACTTGCGTCAGCGTCTCATCGTAATTTAAAAAAAAATCAATTTCCAGTTTTAAGGAAACACAGAAAAAAATTATGCAACGAATGTTATGGTACTCCCCTATTAATGAAGAATACGCCCAACAGAATATTATATAACGAAAGTCTTTTATGGCGTAGAAAATAATTAACAATTCTTGTTTGATCGCTTACTGGGAATTTAACTCATCCAAAGGAAAGTTCCCTGGAATGTATGCATTACCAAACAATGTGTTTTCTGTGGAGAACCAAACTCCGTGGTAGGTGCATTAGATAATGACCTTTTGTAGGTCCACCGTTTTTATTTCTAATAATAGCACAGGAGTTTTTATCACTAAAGTTCTTTTGCAAGTTGGTGCTCTCAAATGTGATTTGAAAGCTTAGTTATACTATAAGAAATAAAAATAGTGGAAATCTAAAAGGTCGTTAATTATCCGTTCATAAACTACGAGATATCTATATTACATATCATAAAGATAACGAAGCGAATTAAAATGTAGAATAGGTGTTTTATAGAAATGGTGACCTGACAAGGAGCAGTAGGAATCATTCAACTGTTGTGAAGAAGCTTGTTGAATGCGTTGTACGACGACTCCAGGTCGAAAATGAGTTGTCGGACTTGTTGTTCTGTGAGTTCGTCAGATGCTTGCATAGAGTCGAGCGTTCCGAGCCATTCAGCCACTTTGCGTTTCCCTTCGAAGTCGGAGGGCAGGATACTGAGTCGGTTCATAGTGTCAACGAGATCCCTCAGGTCGGGATGCAGCTCGTCCATGGCCTTGATTTCCAACCTCAATTTGTCCATGATTGTAATGAACAACTATAAAGAAAAATACTCAGATAACAGGAGCATAATATTAAAGAGTAAACAACTTATCTTTATAATTCAGATGCCCAAAGAATGACTCTACTTACTGATTATTCATAGTAGTAAATAGTTACTAAAATCAGGCAATTCAATTCAATACCGTAAAATGGGGTGAGTTAAGGCCACTTTTGAGGTTTTTTCATCATAACTACCTCAAAACCAATCGCACAGGGCTAATTTTTTTTAATCACATAGCTACACATCTCACCTTTCCATTTCCGTCGAAAAAAAATTTTCATTCACCCTAGGGGGGTGGGAGCAAAAATTTTTTTTGTGGTACCATCTCACACCGCCATCGTGGTGAGAAAGGGCCACCGACTTTTTTCGCCTATCTGCGCATTATAACAGCTTGTGGATCCTTCTAACACCATCTCCATGAACTAGAGCACATTAGATTTGCAAAAAAAAATGTTTGTTTAGTTAATAGGTGTTAACAAATATAAAACATCAACTGTTCAATAACACTGCATTAAAATTATTATTTTCACTTTAAAATCATCATTTTGACAGAAACATCGACTTTACAATAAAACTTCATTAAACTTCGACTCTTCTCCAACAAAAAATTGAAAATAATGAAGAAAAAACTTATTTTTTCAAGGAGACGGCGAACTTGTTGTCTCCCACTTTGCGAGGCGGAGGAATGAGGGGTGCGCCTTGATTTTTTTAAGATTTTTAATCGAAAATAGACTACATCCTGAGAATTTTGGCACCAACCGCGACCTTCTAGCTTGAGTAGATCTGTTTCTATGATTTTTCAAAGTTTCGACCGTTTATGACGTCACGCGCCCCTCTCGCCTGGGCGGGACCCCCCCGCCAACTGTGACGTCATAAACGGTCGAAACTTTAAAAATTCATAGGAAAAGATTTACACACGCTAGAAGGTCGCGGTTGGTACCAAAATTCTCAGAGTGAGGTCTACCTTAGATTAAAAATAACAATAAACAGTTATTCCTACCCAGGCGCATACCCTATTTTCCCCTTGATTTGCAATTGCCAACTTTTTGTTTTATTTCAATTACGTGGGAACGAGTCGTCCCACAAAGACGATCTTTCTCCTGCACTTACTCAGATGATATAAGAACACAAACATCAACTTACCAAGCATACACGACAACTCGAAATTGGATTTCCTCCGAAGGTTTTGCCACTTTTCCGAGAGGTCAACAAAAGTATGAAAAACGGAAATCACCACAAAACGTAAACAAAACCGTTCAAGAAGGTTTCTTCGGCACCGCGCGCTACTGGCACAATCTTCCCATCTGGGAAAATGGGCGGTTCCCTCTAATTACTACATTGGCCGCTAGGTAGCGTTATGATGTGAAAAAGCTGAGCTGGACTCATCTCACCCAGGTGGCCGCATCTCACCTCATTTTACGGTATCTTTTTTTATTGTTATCGTAGTTATAAGTACACAAAAATCCTCAAATTGATAATAATCCAACTAATACGAACATCTAAACGACACCGGCAGCATTAGTTCATCTAGCATAAGTCCGTAAACACATCGACGAAGGGTCTGGTATGGGATCGTAAATCTCCACAGTTCATCCAAGAGCATCTCCACAATTCCGAGCAGTTTCCATCTACCATGTATCATGGACCACACTCCACCCCGAACAGCCAGTTCCTGGACCCCTTGTTCTACGCCAGCACTAGAGACCTTACACACCCGCTTTCCAGAAGACCAATGGCTGCGGGTTTATATCGATGGGTCAGCCATAGGAGCGGGGGTGCGGGTGTGTTTTCGGCTGCTGGGTCTGTTGCTGCTCCAATTGGTAGCTTGGCGAGTAACTTCGATGGAGGTTTTTGAGCGGTTGTGTTGGCGCTTGAGATGCTCCAATCTGTGGATTTCGCGACTCTCGGGCTCCAATTGTTGCACAATGTTCCAACAGTGAGACAAACTCCCATGATGTCCTGAAAGGTAGGAGACTTCTTGAGGTGCTGCTTGGTGGCGGGGCAACTGTGGCTTTGCAGTCGAAACCCTCGCAAGTAGGCATTTGGGGAAATGAGAGAGACACTCTTGCCAAAGAAGGCTCTCAAATGCCCATGCCCGACGTACCAATCAGTTTTGTTACGGCCAGAATGCTGATCAAAGAGGCTGTGAACATTAAACAACGCCAGGACCACGACCTGATGGCTGAGGGCAAGTGCTGGGAGTCTCTACTGGGTGCTGCTGATCATGTTCCTCCTGACTTCCCCCCACGGGAGACATATAACTGGCCACGATTACCTGAATGCCCATCTCAACCGCATCGGGCTGAGGAATGACCTGTCTTGTTCTCTCTGCCAATCGATGAGAAGTAGCCATCTTTTTGACTGCCCTCGACTAGAGGATATCAGGCTACACTTTGAAACCGACGTGACCAATCAGACGTGGGCTGGGAGGAGTTTGATCGCTGAAGCACCATAATGAATACTCGGCGTAAGGGGGAAAAAATGGATAGTAAATCATAGACTCCATCTGAAGGGACGGTCTCATTTCTTGGGATCACTAGCAATCTCCTACAGTGTGTTAATTTTAATGTTTTTAATGCCACTAGTAATAACTGGCCAGCTGACTGTTTGATGTGCACTCTTCTTAATCTTTTCAACTCCCTGGTGATTTTTTTGACCTATTCGATTTACGGGTATCGATCTTGAACCGGCCCGGGTCTGCTTGCTGCTCAATCTATCTTCAAATAGCTTATTATCACGCTTTCCTGATCTTCTTTTAACAACTTCATTCTTCTCTTTGGATTCTGTGACCCACTTCAATGATTTCTTGGTAAAATGACCTCGAACATAACACGAGCGACATTTTCTCTGTAGCAGGACATTCTCTGAGGGATTTATGCCACAGATTGCTGAACCGCGAACATCGCCTCTGGCTGGATGGCAACTTGTTGGCAGGTTGTGGTTTATTGTTCGAGAATTTTCACCTTCTTCTTTGGATGCCATCTCTTCTGCCTCAGGAGAATTATCTTCTAATCCTCTCATCTCTGAGTCTCTATATGACGTTGTCAGCAAGGCAACTTTCATAGCAATGGGAACATGGATCGGAGATTTGAAAGAGTTAGTCTTCTCCCAGTAGAAAGACCTGAAACTATCGTCTTCGTCTTGATGCCGTTTTATAAACTGGCTCCTTCCGATCCTCCCATTCTCCTTCTTCCTGTAGTACCCGTCCAGTTCCTCGAGTACCCCGTCATAATCACTCCCGTATGGAATATTCAAGACAAATATTAGTACGTCGGATAATTCTTTACTCACGAAGGAGAAGATAATAGCGTTGGTTTGCATTTCATTTTTGATTTCAGCATTTCTAGAAACCACCAATGTATTGTAAACAATCTAACGGAAAATTTAACTTACTGAAACAATGTCTGCGATGCATTTACTGGTGTTTCCTTTGTCGTCTTTGATAGTGATTGGACGATCTTCCTTGATCCTCTCCATTGCAGCAGGGCAATCCAACTGGAATCACGTTTAATGGTAGTTTACTCGTTTGTACTAATATACAAGTATAAAAGAGTACTACGGAAGTCACAAAGATCATCCTAGTTTCCTACTTAGTAATAGTAGTTAGGTGTCCAACTCAATCGGTTGCTGCTGCAATCATAGTAGGCTATGCTACCTTGACTCTAAAATATACTCACTCTATATTTCGAAACGAAAGATTCAATGGTCGGAAATTCGTCGTTTTGGACTTGCTTGAACGCAGCTTTGTACTGGACCAGCAATTTAGAGCACGCCGCGGTGTACTCTTTAGCGGTCACGCAATCCCGAATGTACGCCTTTTCCAGATTCTGCAATGTGTTGATAACGGCGAACAAATCTGCCATGTTGTCGTACCTAGAACAAGTATGATGAAATCGTCTCGGTAACAGTACTGTCCGAGGCCGTTTACTTAGAACAGATAAATACCTGAAAAAAATTCACTAGCTCGCAAATCAAGAAACCTCGGTAGTTAAGCAGATAATGATTTCAAGTTTTATAGAACAAGATGGAATGACGAATGGTTGAACTGACCTTTCGGAGGCATTAAACTATTGCGAGATGATAAAATAATAATGATTTTTTTGTGCTTGCTCTATTTTATAGGCTCATTACTTGAAATGATATTTTTTAATTTTTATTGCGGCTATATATGGGAATATCACACGAGTTAAACTGAAGCTATAAGGAACATTGGTGTGATTATAGTGATAAATTTAGGAAGGGCCACCGCATCCCGTGGCGGAGGGCCAAGGAGAACCACAGCCCCGCTCGGGCCCACCCACCATGTGGCATCCCAAATCCAAAAAAGGCACCAGCTCCCGGCCCCGGTTTACCCCAAAAGACCGGAGTTGAATCTAAATAAACAAAAATACATTAATAAACTAAGATACCGGAAATCTAGATAAACAATGAAAGTCACAGAAAAAGTATACTCACTTCTCTCTTTCTCGAGCATTTCTGAATAATTTCACTTCTTCGTAAAGCTCTGGACGATTGGAATCTGAAAATCATATTCATTTAGAGATATAATAGATAGGTACGAGAAAAACTGTTTTTTAATACGTTTCTTTAAGCTATTAGTACTAATTAGTATGTTTTGCTTCCGAGTCTACCAAGGTAGTGGAAGCTTTGTTTTCACTTTTCAAGGTTGAAAAAAAAGTTCTACAAAATCGAAATTTCCACTCGCGTTTTACTTTTCAGACCTTTGTGAACAATTTTGTTTCCGTGTCTGTCTGTCTGTGTGTCCGTGTCTGTCATGAAATCCTTACCACAGCCATAACCTCTACAATTCTCATCCGATTTCGATGAAATTTTCATGGATTGTGCGGGTTGGCGTGTAGATGGTCCCCTATGAAAAGTGATGTGAAAGTTCAAAATGAGTTGCCAAAAATTCAAATTGGTATGCCAACAGTTTGCCAAAAAATGAAATTGATTTATGCCAAATGCCAAAATTAATGGAGGCTAGTCTAGATTAAAACTACCTACTATACGAAGTGAAGCAGGTTTTCACAACAATTATTTTCAATTTTGAAGGATCATGATTGTCTACAGTATACCCCTGTCAATTTATAAGTTAATTTAACATTGCAATGACATTTTCACACTTTTTTTCGTTTTTAAACTATGAATTTCGATAATTCATACCCAGTAACTTTTGAAAGTAGGTTAATAGGTATCTATTTCACCCGGGTTTTCCAAATAGATTTTCCGATATGACGAATATATCGATATCTTTCTTCCAGAATGATGTTGGTAACGTTTCAATTCACCTACCTACTTACTTCTCCAAGTTCTTCCAAGTAGATCTTCCGATATGTCGATAAAATTTATCGACGTTTAATGTCTTCCTAAATTATTTTTTTATATTTTTAAACGTTTTAATTCACCTACCTACTTCAACACGTTTTTCCAAGTAAATATTCTGATATATCGATATATTTTCTCCAATATATCGTAGGTATCGATATCTCATTGACGATATATCATTTGATCTGTATATCTATATATTTCATTCGATATGCCATCCCTACCCATGTGAAGCCAGCTTAAGTTTGCAGTAACGAACAACCAAATAACACTTGTTTCGCTGGTATGTTCTTTCAGTATTAAAATAAACTTGATAGTGAATAAACCATACCTAGTGTAATAATACATGCAGCTTTTTTTTTTGTAGAACATATTGAGAAAATTCCTTCGTCATTTTTAAATGCTCACCATATCCAGACATGATATCGACTGAGAGGAACACGAGCCTTTTCTGGGGAATTAGATGCTCTCCAAGTTCAATCTGAAATTATAAAAACATACCTAGTTAGTCTTATTAATAACTATTGGGTTATAATGACACTATTTCTGATTATAATCACAATGAAGAAAATTAATGGACTGAATTTGAACTCCCTCGACAGATTTGTCTTTAGAACTTACTCAGGTGAGAATGATGAAAAGAAAGGGTTGAGAGAGGTTCCAGCGATCATCCCTTTATATTACACATTACCTACCCTCAATAGAATCCAGATTGATAATCATTTATAAATAATCAAATGTTATCTTACGTCGCTCGGGAATAGAAGAAACCTTCCGTGACCACGTAACGTCAAATCAGCTCTTTCGAAATTAACAAAGTTCGGTTCCTGCCAATTAATTAACCTTCTATCCGTACCGCGGTGTTGGATACCGCACCCCTCCCTTCAAACATCAATGTACACTTCATAAGAAAGAGCAATGAACCGAGCCCCTTATTACCCTCCTAACATTCGACGAGAAAGGTCACGTGAGTGTCATTTGTTTATTTCCACATGTCTGCTGTTTTCTAGTGACCTATGTACGGGTGTATCTACAGATTGAGCGCGGTCCCTCAGCCCTCCCCGTACGAGAAACGTGCAATTCAGCCACTGTCAATGAGACTGTAAACGTTAGAATGAGACTGTTTTGATAAAGAGGTTTTTGCCATACCAATGGGACTGTAGCAATCAAGATAAGACTGTTGTTTTTTGTGTCAATAAAGTTTAATATTAACTGATACAGTTTTCATCCAATTTATGGAAACATACCTACCAATTGTACGTACAGGGAGGTATTCTGGTGAAAACATTTCTCAAAGTCGGAATTAATTGATATATTATGAAAAATTGGTACTTAAAACTACTTACATTTTCAAAATGTATCAATAGTGATCGAATGTGAGGCGTATCCTTGAATGGCGGTATCCCATACCGGCGGTACGCTAATCAGTGGTAGAAAGGGGGTACGGATAAGGACTAGTTTACCTATCAGATTCAACAAGGTGACGTTCCATTCACCATAGTATGTAACTTCCTTTAGACCAACTTGAGTAGCGAGGTACACCAGATCTACACTCTACAAGAGAATACAACAATGCTACTAGGTACAAGAGACTACCTTGATACCACTCCTAGGAAAACAAGAGGAAAATGAAGTAGCTTTACCAATTGTTAAAGCTACACCACTTCGATGACTGAAGTAGCTTTATTAGTCATTGTTATCGAAGTGGAGAGATAGATAAAAACTCTATTTTTGTTTTGCCAAGAAACTAAGTAAGGCGTTGGCATAATATTGAGTAAGTAATTTCATGATTCATGTATACTAACCTGCCCACTTGAGTAATTCTGTCAAACTTTTCTTTTGTCTACGCTCCAATCACTATTAACGCTGAAGAACTTGAAACCTTTGAAGATTGAACTACCTGTCCATAAACAATTTTTTTGCTTACACTTGAACAACTGTATGTTGCACGATAGCAAACAAAGAAACCACCTATAAATTAGCTACAGCTACAGCTAGGTACGTTTCATGTTAGGTATCTACTTCTTCAGTTCTTCTCATGGTCCATGGTTCTTCTGAACAGTAGAATCTCCAAATCTAGGATGCGCCCACTGCATGTCCCAATCACCAGTCACATGGATGCAAACCTAGTAAACCATCCATGCACAGTACCCATGGTTAACCATCCATAACGCTATGGATGTCCAAGAGTAAGAACATGGGACATTTCTTCTTATTCCATGCCAAAAAGTGTGAATTGAATGCTCCGTCGCCCTAGCTGCCCTCCGCACTTTTGTCTTCGTTCAGGCGTTCATAAAGATCCCTACCTAGCTGATCAAGGGTTCCATGTTGCTGACGAGAATTCCATTTCTCTAAGTTATCGGCGTATTCATTTCTATATAGTTTAGTATGCCCGGGTAACAAAAATGGATCTTGTATCCCTATTCCAGGGGGGGGGGGGGTAACAATTATAGCGAACGGGCAGCTGGCTACCATTTGACATTTGATAAAAACTCCTCAAATGATTACACAACGGTTCGTTCCTCTAAAGTTCACACACCAATTAGGTACCCTCCAGGAAACTTGTCACCAGTACCCCAGTCGGTAGGAGGGTAGGGGTTTGGGTCCTCAAGGAGAGGCTGTTCTGATAAATTTCGCAATAAACGAGTATTGTCAAACTTCACTAATTGTTGATCGTCTAGGTCGTATTTGTTCTTAAAATTTAACACTATCTTAAATTGATGAAGAGACCTTATGAAATATTCACTAATTAGCGAACAGTTGGTCCCACAGAGCTTTGAGTAGTGTCAAAAAATTCCTATAATTTAGGAAAATAAAAAAAAAAATAAAATAAGAAAATTAATGCCTGTATTTTGGGAGTAATGAGCTAGGGCGTTTTGAAAATGTTTTCCCCTAAACTTCACAATTATTTTTCCACTTTTAATTTTATTTCCAATTAGTATAATAAATTAATGTTTATAATTCATTGATATATACTTAAGTAGATTATACTACTTCTAATAATTCTTTTCACACTCAAATCTTTGTTGATTGAGTGGTGGGGTGGGAGTGGTGCGAGGTGGGAGAGCGCGGGAAGTAAAGTTTGCTTACAAACTTCAACTGAGAGCGCTAGTGTTCAAAAAATCGATGATCCGGTTTCTGCTCTTCAACAGTTCGTCAACCAACAGCACCTAGTGCCAAGTGATAAAAAAGTTTTAGTTCAATGTTTTTCGTTTGTAGGTGAAGTGGTAGGTAGTTTTGGTGTAGAGTACGACTATGAAATGAATTGATCGTGAGGGCGGATAGGGGTTCTCCAGCTCGGCGGCAGCATCCTCCTGCAAAGATCATGTCCAAGCAAACGGGCAAACATGTTTGTGTTATGTGCAACGGTGAATTGGAATCCAAGGAAGCTCTACAAGCCCATTTCAGGTTACAAAAATAGTGTAATCTATTATTTAATATAATATAGGTAAAAAATACACTCCAGGTTTATCCAACTTACATACCAGAGGTACTTGATAGTTGATTCAATTGAAGTGCACCACTCCAATGAAAATAGCGGAGCACATCCATTTCGGTGTTAATTTAGCATTCTGTTTCAACAATCCTTCTCTTGAATCATTACCAGGTAATGATAGGTCCTAGCTGAGTAGGTCCTACTCAGGCAAGACATGGAACAACCTACCTAGCGTAGGCAGGTAATCGGAGTATCAATTCGTTCTTGCCTGGGTTGGGCAGACAATATCTTATTTTAGACAAGTAGTTGCTTCTATCTAATCAGTTCCGATTAAGCACCTACCTAGTACCTACTTCTTGATGATACCACCATTTTTCCATACTAAAATCAAACGTCATATCAATCTACTACAATAAATTGGAACTCGTGCCACTACCTAGGCTCTACATTTGAGGGACTAGAAGATAATTATCCTGAATTAGTTAGTGGTGTACGATCGCTGCCTTTTGTTTGGGTTACTGGACCTCTCTTTGATCTGTATATTTTAGAGACCACCAGCATAGATTACCTACATTTTTTTTGCTACAGAAAACATGCAAACAAAGAGATCGATTCGAAAGGAAGACCGCTTGGCCCAGGAGGGGAACTTCAAGAATCCAGCCCGAGAACACAAGGAGGCTACATAAAAGGGACAGGATCTCAAGTCAACACACATGTGGTCTGTGATGTCTGCGGCGAAGAGTTCACCTGCAACACTAAAGCTATTCAGCACAAATTCAAGAAGCATCCTTTCAATGCTGCCAAACACTACTGTCCTCAGTGTGGAATGCAGTTCCCTTTGAAGGTAAACTACTGATAATGAGAGAACTAGAGAGTTTAACGCGGTTGGTTAATGAAGATTGGGAGACAAGAGTTTAAGGGTTTCTATGTTCTTCCTACTGAGAACTAGAGATGGGACACTCATTACTGAGCCAGTTCTTTCAAACGAGCGAGCAAACTGTGGTTCAGTAAAAAAGAACGGTTCTTTTGTGATTTCCCGCTATAGCGTTAATATAATGGGGGGTGCGCCTTGATTTTTTTAGATTTTAATCGAAAGTAGACTACATCCTGAGAATTTTGGCACCAACCGCGACCTTCTAGCGTGGGTAGATCTGTGTCTATGATTTTTCAAAGTTTCGACCGTTTATGAAGTCACGCACCCCTCTCGCCTGGGCGGGACCCCCAGCCCTTTGTGACATCATAAACGGTTGAAACTTTAATAATTCATAGGAAAAGATTTACACACGCTAGAAGGTCCCAAAATTCTCAGAATGACCTTAGATTAAAAATAACAGTAAAAAGTTTTTCCTACCCAGGCGCACACCCAATTAGCCCGTACGATAATTCAGAAAAAATACTATAAACATTTATCAAAATATTAATTTTGAGTGATGGTACGAAAATGGGCTTTTGATAGCCAATATTCTCGTACCACCACAAAGTATCATAATATGATACTTTGTGGTTAAAATAATTGATTTATAAGGTTTATTAAACTTATCAAACAAGGAAAACGAACAGCACTTTTTCCGTAGTATTATTCACCCCTAAGTACAATTATACGGGAGCGCAAAAGATAAATTTTTGGTTCTTTTGGATGAGCTGAGCGTTTAGAACTGCTCTCTGTGACGACTCTACATTTTTATGGTACAAACCAGTTGGTTTGTTCCCAATTTGTTGAAGCTACGCCTGTCGAGATATCCGATTCATAGAGATATGAATCGATATCCTCTTCGGGCCGGCTGGTTAATCTAATCACTGGTTTGAAGGGGGTAGGGTCGTCACACCCTCCTCCACTGGGCTGAAAGCTGAATGTGGGAGCCCGAGAAGCGTTCTGATTGGTGGAGCTCCAGGACGTAGTTATAGCGGAAAGAGGCAGATCGCGTTCACGACCGGTTCTCGATCGTTTGTTCCCAACCTCATCACAACAAGCCACCTTGTTTATCACATATTTTTCTCCTTGGTGCGTAACTGGCTGCATCCAAGTAATTAATTTGATAACATTTAGTTATATTCGCGATATGTACGAAAAAATCGAGCGATTTTCAATAATACACTGGGTTTCAAACGTTTCTATGGGTGGCAGTTGTCGATTCAACATTTGAACAACTCGCGATAGGGACAACAACAATTCTAAGGGCAACTTGGGAAATATCCATCGCCTCGAATGGAATTTCCTAGTAATTTTTGCAAATCTAAATGATGATGAAGCGAAAAGTTATCAATTTCTGGTCATTGGAAAGGATTTAAAAAGAAGCGGTATGAAGAGTGTGCCCTATCCAGGGTTTCCACCACACCAAACCAAAATTTCCCACAGCCCATCCTAAAATTTCCCACGATTTCCCACAGACAAGTAAAAAATTCCCTCCTAATTTCCCATAGCCCTTGATGAATTTTTCCTACCTTTCACTGGACTAAAGAGTCTAAATTTAGACTCTTTAAACTGGACAAATGATTTTCCATGATGTATTTTTTCTTTTCACTTCGAAGACCTAGTCAATTATCCTCATATTTGAAATGCTCTGATACAGGATGCCTCCTCTCAAAAAAAACACAGTTTTCGAAAAAAGAAAATATAATCGGTTTATTTAAACCAACTCAAATACTTTTAAACTTTCATTAACATGAACAACAATAAACAGTACAATAAACTATAGCAATAAAATAAAATGTAGCATCAGTAACATTATCACTAAGTGGTAAGCTTATCACTAAGCTTATCAGTAAGGTTATCAACGAATGTCATAACGAGACGACCTTTGTCTCGAACTCGAAGCTTCTTGTTACTGGTAAGCACGTTGTTGTTGTTCATCTTTACTTCTGCCTTGACCAAGCGTGATCATGCGTCAGCTTTGTATTGTAGTTTGTTGGTCAAAAACATGTAGGTAGTAAAAAAAATATGTAGGATACGTGAGGTATTGGTACGACCCTAGATTATATCATTGCACAAAAAAGCGTGATAAAATGAAAGAATCGGTCAAAAATATTGACTGTGGGAATTTTTTCCCACAGAAAAAAGTTTCCCTTTTTTTTCCCTCGGACCCCCGGAATTTCCCACAAAAGGGAAAAATTCCCACGAAGTGGAAACACTGGCCCTATCCCCCCGCCACTTCCGTAGTAGTTCCTCATTCCTAGCTGAAAGTAGATGGCGCAACTGAGGCAGCCTCAAAAATGCTTGCACACCATTTTAACGTTGGCTTTCTTCTCTGTTAACTTGTCTCCATTACTCTGTGCCCTCCTCTGACTAATTATGAGCAATAAGGTGAATTTCATTCTGGAATTCATCCTGTATTGTTACTGTTGGTAGTTGTGAACTCTGTGGTGGATACTTTCTTTGTTGTGTTGGTAGACCTGTTGTCTGTCCTCCCGCTGTCACCGGCGTTTGCCATTTCTCTCTTCCTTCTAAAATGTAACTGTGATGTGTCGTGCTTGTTCTTAATTCGATTATAAAATATCCAAAACCAATATCGCCGTCGTGATTTGTCTTCCCGTTAAACTCTGCAAGTTATTCTAACAGGTTATGAAAGGCCCAGTCATCGATTCCCTTCGCGAATAAACGGATTACAGTGGATAAAAATTGATCATCCGAATCTACATCAAAATGGATTCGTCGATCTCCACCACATCCGCGGTCAACGTGAGTGTCGACAAGTTGAAGGGAAGTCAAAATTATCTTGAATGGAGATTTCAGATGATGAATATCCTGAAACACGACGGTCTTTGGTGCTGCATTAATGGATATCCGGCTGATGACAGGATGTCGCCCGAGGTGAAATCCCGACAAGAAGAGAGAGCTTTGTCAAAAATTAACCTCTCAATCGTCAAGTCAGCATATCCCCACGTGATCAAATGCAAGACGTCCAAAGAAGCCTGGGAAGCTCTAAAATCGGCATATGAAGATAAAGGCCTCAATCAACGTTTGAAAATACTTCGTAGACTGTGTTCAGTTCGTCTTCGGAATTTTCCATCCATGGAATCTTACGTCAATGAGGTGATGTCGCTCTCTACCCAGTTGGACGCCACAGACAAGCCGATCGACGATGATTTTCTCGCCGCTATTTTGCTTCAAGGACTAACTCCTGAGTACGATGCGATGGTCATGGCTCTTGAACACTCAGGAAAGGAGGTTAAAAGCGATTTGGTAATAACCAAACTCCTCCAAGATACCCGTTTTAAAGGTAAAGGTAACTCTGGAGATGTCGCACTCTACTCCTTCGAAGATGGTGAACAGGAATCAAGTCGCCCTACCTGCTGGAAATGCCACAAAGAAGGACATTATTCTCGAAATTGCTGGCTTAATAAGAAATATAAGCCTCAGAAGCGTGCTGAGAAAGGAGAAACAAGAATGAATACATCTGAAGAGAAGCAGTCTGCAAAGAGAAAGTCTCAAGGTAGCAAGAAAGGACTTTTAGCTGCTTTCAGTACTCATTTTTCGAGTGAAGTGTGGTATGTTGATAGTGCTGCCAGTACACACATGACAGGTCGTAAAGACTGGCTTTCCAACTTCACTAATACGAATTATAATCAAGAGGTGACACTAGGAAACAACCAGAAGCTGAAGAGTGAGGGCGCAGGAGATGTCAATGTGGTCTTCGAATCTACAGGTACTGAAAATACTATTCACGATGTTCTGTATGTACCTAATCTGAAAGCGAATTTGTTGTCTGTCGATGTACTAATTCGGAAGGGCTACCGAGTTTGTTTTGATAAAACTGGCTGCAGTATTTATGATCTGGATGCCGCAGGAATGAGGGGTAAACCTATTCTTTCAGTCCCTAGTGAAGATGGGGTTTATAAATTGAAAGTTAAGTGTCAACTGGTTAATTTGACCGAAGTTCATGATAATACCCTAGCTCCTGAAGCCTCTCAGACACTTTGGCATAAAAGGTTATCCCACTTAAATCACCACAGTATGTCTTTGCTGAAAAATGGGCTAGCCACTGGAGTCAATTTTAAACCAGATCAAGTAGTCAAACTTTGTGAGCCCTGCATTCAAGCTAAGCATGCTAGGAAGCCGTTTTTGCCTAGCAAGTCTAAAATTGCCAAAAACAAGCTTGATTTGGTTCACTCTGACCTGTGTGGGCCGTTTGAGGTGCCTTCTTGGAGTGGCGCTCGTTATATCATGACATTTATAGATGACTACAGTCGAAAAGTGTTCTGCTATTTTCTACAAAAGAAAGATGAGGCTGCAGAAACACTGAAAGAGTTCGTGGCCATGGCGGAGAACCAGGCTGAGCGTCATGTCAAGGTGATCAGAACTGATGGAGGCGGGGAGTACATGGGAGGCTCACTGAAAAAGTTCTTCAAATCCAAAGGGATTGTTCATCAGGTGACGTGCCCTTACTCGCCAGCTCAGAATGGGACAGCTGAGCGTTATATGCGTTCGATCCTTGAGAGAGCTCGTTCAATGATGATTGACGCTCAGGTTCCAAAAAGGATGTGGGCTGAAGCTGTCAACACGGCCGTATACGTCATAAACAGATCGCCAACGAAGAAGCTCGTCAATAGCACTCCCGAGGAATGTTGGACGGGGAAAAAGGTGGACCTCCGACATCTTCGAGTCTTTGGCTGCCCGGCATACGTTCAGATATCCAAGTCTAAGAGAAGAAAGCTCGACCCTCGAAGCAAGAAACTCACGTTTGTTGGTTATAGTGAGACTTCTAAAGGATACCGACTCCTAGACGAACGCCACCGCCTACTGATATCTCGAGACGTAATTTTTCTCGAAAATGAAACTATGGGAAGGCCGGAGATTCAGGAGGAGGAAGGAAAAACTTCCCCGAGCTATACAATGCTTTTCCCGATGATTGGTGGCTCTGATGAAGAAAGAAGGGCACTGGAAGAGCAAGTTTCGCATGAGGATGTCTCGACCACTGATGATGAGGAGTCGTCGACTGGTGACAGCTTTGAGAGTGTTCCCGACCCAGATGCGTCTGAAGAGGATCTGGACCAGGGCAACGACCCAGAGGATGATGATGCCAGCTCCTTGGATATGGTCTTTGATGAGGAGACCAAGAAGCTCCGTGCACCAAGTACAACGACTGAAACCAGCCTTGAGGACGACGAGAACTCATCCTCAAATTCAAGGTACCCCCTAAGAAAAAGAGTTCCTAATTCAAAATATAATAGTCAGGATTTTTTGCTTAATTTTTCAATGATGCATTCCGATAATGATCTTAGTGTTGATCAAGCTTTGAATTCCAAAGATAAAAATAATTGGTTTGAAGCGATGGAAAAGGAATATAATAGTTTAATAAAAAATGAAACCTGGGAATTAGTAGACAGACCTAAAGGGAAAAATGTTGTTAAATGCAAGTGGGTTTTAAAAACCAAGAGAGACGAGTCTGGTGCCACAAGATTCAAGGCCCGGCTAGTAGCTAAAGGGTGCAGCCAGAAATTTGGTCTAGATTACGATAAAACCTTTTCTCCTGTTATTAGGTATAGTTCTCTAAGGCTATTACTGGCAATAGGAGCTCGGTTGGATTTAGAAATAGATCATGTCGACGCAGTTACAGCGTTTTTAAATTCAGATCTCACTGAAGAGATTTTTATGGAACAGCCATCAAAATTTGTCAAAAACGGAAATGAAGGGAAAGTTTGTTTACTCAGAAAAGCAATTTATGGTTTAAAACAATCATCCAGGGCATGGTTTGAGACTACCAAGAAAATATTGATAAATTTGGGGTTCAAGCCTTGTAATCATGAGCCTTGCGTTTTCACTAAATTGAGTAAGAAAGGCAAGAAAATAATAGTAGGTCTCTACGTGGACGATTTTCTTTTATTGTATGAGGATCCTAATGATGCAACTTTTCTGAAAAAATGTTTAGCAAGGCAGATAAAAATTAAAGACCTAGGACCAGTTAAGGAATTTTTAGGTATGAAGATTGATAGAGATCGACCTAATCGTTTATTGCGTATTTCGCAGCTAAATTATGCTGAAGAAGTGATAGCTAAATTTGGGATGACAGCTGCGCATCCAGTTAGTATTCCTATTGAAAATGTTAAAGGGCTTTTTGAGAATTCGGAGGCTGAGTTTGATTGTCCTTATCAAGAGCTAATAGGGTCTTTGATGTTTTTAAGTACAATTTCACGCCCCGATCTCACTTACGCAGTTAACTTTTTAAGCCAATTTAACAACAAGCATACTAAGAGTCAGTGGATGGCAGCTAAACGTGTTATCCGATATTTATTGGGAACTAAATCCCTAGGCATCACATATGGTAATTCAGACCAGTTTCTCACTGGTTACTGCGACGCCGATTGGGCAAATGATAGTGATAGGAGGTCCTATAGTGGAATAGTGTTTAGTCTGTTTGGTGGAGTAGTCTCATGGGCTAGCCGAAAGCAACAGTGTGTTGCTCTTTCTTCCGCCGAATCAGAATACATTAGTATGAGCGAAGCATCAAAGGAAGCAACTTTTTTGAGATCATTCATGGTTGAACTCATGTCTGGATCGAATAATTGGGGATTCCCTAGTGATCCAGTAGTTTTGTTTTCAGATAGTCAAAGTGCGATCAAAATCGCCGAAGGTGAGTCGCAGCATAGGCGGACCAAACATATTTCGGTCCGGTATCATTATATCAGAGAAAAAATAAAGGATAATACCATTAAGCTTAAATTTAAGCCCACAACTGAAATGTGGGCGGATATGTTTACCAAGGGTCTTGTAAAGAGCAAATTTGAAGCTTGTAGGAAAGGTCTTGGTTTAAATTAAACTTTTGTGATATTGTTTGTGATTATTTAGTTATATAATGTTACTTTATGCCTTCTGGTAATCAAAATGTTCCTATGCTGATGTTTCTATTTAGATTCTGTAATCTTGACTTTAACTGATAAAAATGTAAACATTGAAATGAATTGATAAGACTGATAGTACTGATAAAAGGTTGTTGTTGCATTCCTATTGTCCCACAGCAGTTCAAGGAGGAGTGTTGGTAGTTGTGAACTCTGTGGTGGATACTTTCTTTGTTGTGTTGGTAGACCTGTTGTCTGTCCTCCTGCTGTCACCGGCGTTTGCCATTTCTCTCTTCCTTCTAAAATGTAACTGTGATGTGTCGTGCTTGTTCTTAATTCGATTATAAAATATCCAAAACCAATATCGCCGTCGTGATTTGTCTTCCCGTTAAACTCTGCAAGTTATTCTAACAGTTACATGGTAGCAGAGCGTGGTTTGGTGGAAATGCGCTGAATTTATTTCATCATTTCCCCTCCACTTTTTTCTTGGGTATTCCAGAAGGAATTACCCAAAGAGAATTCCAGAAGGAATCTCTATATTATTAAATTATATTAAACTCATTCCCTTGTTAGGGTTTTGCCAATCTGGCATTTTATTAATATCAATTACGTTTTTCTTTTATATAAGCCTTTTCTAAGTTTGCCTTTTCAATCATTACACTTGAATGTTTCGCCGTTCGTATTCTTTATTTAGTTTTCTTTCTCCTCAGTTCCATTGATTTATTCTTTATGTATAAATGGCCCATTCGTGGCATAAATGACCCATTCGTGGCATTCTTCTTCTTCTTCTTCTTCTTTTTGAATAGTACCATCACGATGGAGGAATTCCCTTGAAGCTTCCAGATGTCCTTTCCTGGACTTCATACTATTTTCAGTCCCTTTGACTTTTTTCAAACATACTTCTGTTTGAAATCCAGAAGTATGTTTTAGGGAGAGGAGTGTGACGACTCTACATTTTTACGGGACAAACCAGTTGGTTTGTTCCCAATTTGTTGAAGCTACGCCTGTCGAGATATCCGATTCATAGATATGAATCGATATCCTCTTCGGGCCGGCTGGTTAATCTAATCACTGGTTTGAAGGGGGTAGGGTCGTCACACCCTCCTCTGACTAATTATGAGCAATAAGGTGAATTTCATTCTGGAATTCATCCTGTATTGTTACATCTCTGAGATGCGCCGTTTTGGCCATCTCTACTAAAAAACCTGGTACCTAAAATATATTTTTTCAGAAAGTTTAAATGCCTAGGAATATGACAATTTTGTTGAACGTACCCAGTAAAAAGAGATGATCAAGATGAGACCCCTTTGATTGAGATCAATTTGATGAAAAATCAAAGGAGATTATATAAATATATCAATTTAGGTACTTACCTATCTTATATCCAATTGTTAATTGTAGCCAAATTAACTTTAGATACCAATCCAAAAATTAATTTTAGTTCAATGCTATTTTGTGTTTTGTATTTTCTAGGGACATCGAGACAAGCATCTCAAAGAGCAACACGAGACTGACAACGTACCAAAGAACCCTTATCCCTGTTACCAATGTGGTGCTGTATTTTACAACAAATCGGCTCACGAATATCATCACAAATCGGCTCATCACAGGTGTGTACAATATCGATTTTTAGAGTGTAACGTTAAGATTTAGACCTAAACCTTGAAATGTGTAAGGTGTGATATGGAGTTGGCATTTATTTATTTATTACAAATTTCTCCCTTGATGGGAAAAACAATAGATCTTGGATATGTGTAGGTATTTCCGTGTGTTCATAAGCTTTTATGGGTACCGCCGCGCATCATGCCTCCCTCTCCTGTACCCCCTTAATGTTAGCACTCTGGCACAAGCCTCAGACAGGAGTAGAGCGGTTAGGGAGTAGGTACAAATTCTCTGCTTCCGGGCCTGTTACCTGGTCGGGCTTCCAGGGATAGCAGTAATGCCGTAAAAGGCTTTTTACTCTTCTCAATTACCAGTACCACGGGCGAGGGGAGCCCCAGGCAACAGATGCACCGACCTCGGTCAAAGCATCACCTGCCTGCCCCTCAGTTGTGGTTGGATTCGTGGTGGTCGTGGTTGAGCAAACCCTACTTCATGGGCTTGTACCAAGAAGGCTATAAGGGGCTAGATGGCCTCAAGGGCTTGCCCCCTGAGGATGTCTCTCGGCATGTGAGTTCTGTTATGAACTCGGGTACCAACCTGTCTAGTTGGTAGAACCTTAGCTAGAAGGTTCGGCCAAACCTGTGGTGTTAATACAAACAGGGACCTATAGGAGCTGATGGTTATGACTAGCTCCTCTGGGGCTCCCGGGTGGTGAGTTCCTTCCACTCCCTCGATCACCCTCCTAGGGGTTTCGGGGTTCCATCTATCTGCTTGCAGATGGAGGGGGTAGCGAAATCCTGTTTGGATCGGCTCTCCTTAAAACCAAATAGTAGTTATTTGTTCATAAGCTGGATTAACACAGACGGATATGTTATGAATTGTTTACAAAGGATTCACAAAGGATTCAAAATGCAAAAACTTTGTTTAGAAACAGGTTTATTTAATTTTAATAATATTTAATAATTTAAATTCAATTTAAACAGGAAATTAGTTTACAAGCAAATCTTTCTAATCGATCTTTATACCATGATCGAGTGACAATTTGTTCATCGGTCCGGTGGTATTTTTTTCGGGCTGAAAAAACGTTACACTTTTTTACACAAGCCAAGGGTAAAAAAATACCTATCTCAAAAAGTAATGTTCAAATATGCCCCTAGCATCCAAGTAAGCACCTACTCACCTCATGTGTTCCCAAAACCCAACTCATTTTTATTATTCTCTTCGTAAAACATTCAAGAAGCTTATAAATAATATAATATACAGGGTGTCTACACTTTCGATGGGCATAACTTCAGGGTTCGATTCTACAAGGTATTTCCAACAAAAAATGTCTCTTAGCAATTTTCTTTTAACCCACTCCAAATTCCTTTTTTTTCACTTTAAAGTTTTTCTTCGCGTTTTCGACCTTACGGCACTGATATGGTCATAACTCCCTCATTTGTCCTGAAAATTCAAATCTGACTACACCTTTAGAAAGAGCGTTAAATTTCTAAGGTCCCTAGTGCAAAATCAAAATATTTCAGCAATAAAATAGTTTCAAAAAATCAAGTCAAAAAGCCAACTTTAAAAAATTTTCGGAACTTGACTTTCTTCTACCAAAGTTTTCACTCTAAATCCCTGCCCATTTCGATGGGCGCTCTTCAGAGAAAACATGTTCAAATTGTCAGCTTTTCAACGGTATATCAATTTTTCTTTTTAACATTCAAATTGGATGAGTAAATTAAGTTTGAATGCCAGAAAACGTGTGTTTTACAAGCAAATCCAGTGTTTTAAGCGGTTATAAACCGGTTATAAACCGCTTAAAACACTGGATTTGCTTGTAAAACACACGTTTTCTGGCATTCAAACTTAATTTACTCATCCAATTTGAATGTTAAAAAGAAAAATTGATATACCGTTGAAAAGCTGACAATTTGAACATGTTTTCTCTGAAGAGCGCCCATCGAAATGGGCAGGGATTTATTATATATATATATAATAAATGGTCCCCCTCGACCTCAAAATGGCTTGACGATTTTGGTATTATTTCCTATGTAATTTTTTACGCTGAAACCAATGGCGATACTTCCGAATGGTTCCGACTACTAGAAAATGGATTTTTTGAAGAAAACCCTTGTTTTTCGTACATAAAATACGCATCATTCGTAAATGTGGTAGTGAGCATGAATTAACACCTTTGAACTCAACAAAAACTTCAATAAGCTAGAAATTCGGTGTTTTTATTGAGTTCAAAGGAGTTACTTTATGCTCACTACCATATCTACGAATAATGCGTATTTTATGTACGAAAAACGAAGGTTTTCTTTGAAAAATCCACTGTCTAGCAGTCGGAACCATTCGGAAGTATCGCCATTGGTTTCAGCGTAAAAAATTACATAGGAAATAATACCAAAATCGTCAACCCATTTTGAGATCGAGGGGGACCATAAACCGCTTAAAACACTGGATTTGCTTGTAAAACACACGTTTTCTGGCATTCAAACTTAATTTACTCTTCCAATTTGAATGTTAAAAAGAAAAATTGATATACCGTTGAAAAGCTGACAATTTGAGCATGTTTTCTCCGAAGAGCGCCCATCGAAATGGGCAGGGATTTAGAGTGAAAACTTTGGTAGAAGAAAGTCAAGTTTCGAAAAATTTTTAAAGTTGGCTTTTTGACTTGATTTTTTGAAACTATTTTATTGCTGAAATATTTTGATTTTGCACTAGGGACCTTAGAAATTTAACGCTCTGTCTAACGTTGTAGTCAGATTTGAATTTTCAGGAAAAATAAGGGAAGTTATGACCATATCAGTGCCGTAAGGTCAAAAACGCGAAAAAAACTTTAAAGTGAAATAAATAGAATTTTGAGTGGGTTAAAAGAAAATTGCTAGGAGACATTTTTTGTTGGATTAACCTTGTAGAATCGAACTCTGAAGTTATGCCCATCGAAAGTGTAGACACCCTGTATAGTGAATTTATCGAATTTTCAGAGTTGTGACGCTGTACAAACAAATTGAGACGCCACCGCCTTCGAAGAAAATTCGATACAATAACGCCGGCGAGCCACAGAGTGTGTACTACTGCCACCTCTGCGGTATAGAGTACATTGTCAAATTCAACCTGCAAAAACATTTGGAGAGGCAGCACACGCTTCAAGAGCGGGGAAACGTTCCTCCCGATCTCTACAAATGTAATACTTGTGATGCCCTGTTCTACAACCAGAAAGCCTACCAGAATCATAACATCTACCACAGGCCTGACGATCTGTATGTTACTAGTGAAGAACAAAGGTAATCTTCATAGATCGTAGATTATACAAAATGAATTCTAATTAAGTACCAGCTAAAATTAAAAAAACAATAGAGGATTTCCAAGACTCTAGAAGAAAATCAGATTGAAGTGAACAGAAATTAAGTTACCTAATGCTTTTTTTTAAATTTCCTTAACCAATTTTAAGGATTTATGTAGTTATTCAAAAATCATTATTTCTACCTCAACACCTTCAGTGCAGCTCGGGCATTTACGAGGGTTGTTCCAAAAGTAAGTTCCGACATGCTAAAAAAGTTGGAAAAAAAGTTGCAAAAAAAAATATATATATATACGTATTTGTATTTAGCAACATCTAAACTATTTTTTTTACATAATCGCCCATTTTTTCCAAGCATTTGCGATAACGGTATTCCACTTTTTTCTGTCCGATGGTGTACCAATTTTCATATAAATTGCGTAGCTAGCTGTGAACCGCATCCTTAACTTCTCCATCCGTCCGCAGGATTTTTTTACTCAACATTCCTCGCCTCTTGTTTTTTACTGTCTTCCTCAATTCTGTGAGGACACTGCAATACCTCTCTGCATTTATGGTTGTGCCCCTGTCGAGGTAATCAACCAGCAGAACACCCATACAGTCCCAAAACACCGTAGACATCACCTGGGGGATGTTTTCCCCCAACCTCCCTGTTCCCCAGACCTAGCACCAAGCGATTTTCACCTATTCTCGGCTCTCAAAACCCACCTGGGAGGAATGAAATCCTGGACGGATGGAGAAGTTAAGGATGCGGTTCACAGCTGGCTACGCAATTTGGATGAAAATTGGTACACCATCGGACTGAAAAAAGTGTACATCGGACTGTAATCGCAAATGCTTGGAAAAATGGGCCATTATGTAGAAAAATAGTTTAGATGTTGCTGAAAACAAATATATACATTTTTGTAACTTTTTTTTTCCTAGCATGTCAGAACTTACTTTTGGAACAACCCTCGTAGTTAGGTTGTGGTGGTTTAATTGAATAAAATTAAATACATTTAATTACCCTTATATAATTTTAAAAATAAGTAAACTAGTTAAGGCGCAAAAACAGGATAATCAATTTGGCAACAAAAGGTAAATTACACAAAATAGTACAAAGTAAAAGTCCTGACACTTGGGCAACAGTGAGCATGAGGGGTAGGGAAGGCTCGCCTTTCTATGGGAGGCGATGCACGGATCCAGGGAGGATCTTGAGTTCCAGCGCTTCCTGAAAACTTCAGCAGTTTGTGAATTTCATACTTGGCGCAGTTGTGTTCCCATGAAAATAGCTCGTGATGCCTCGGGGGCAGTTTTCAAAGGGGGAACACAACCACAACATCTATCAGCTCTCATGCTCCCTATAATAGGCATATTGTCCATGCTAGGCTTGTAGTAGGAATTCTACTTATTTTATAGTCGCTCTTGACATTTATTATTTGTATTTCCAGACTACAAACCGTTACGAGAGTTGACCAAGACTTTGATATCCGAAGAGTGCAGCCTCCTACCGAGAAGTACATCCCAAAATTCAGAAGGCGGAGGAATAACGTGTATAATGCTCCCATAATGGTAAGTGTGTAAGCACTATTATCAGAACTCATGTTCCAACTTCATTTGTGAACCATGCTCACAAAAACGCTAACTAGTTCGCACTGAGATAGCCAAAACCAATCAAACACAATATCACAAGAAAATAGAAGTAATTGAGTGGGTATCCCAAATGATGTAGTAATGAACGAAAAAGTTTGGTGTGTTTTGTGATATTTTCATCTTCAAAAAATTCAAGGTAGGTATTTAAAAAATCAACAACAGAATGGTCGCTAAACTGTTTAAACCTAGTAAGCACTTAGTATTCCAACTAACACCTTTAGAACCTCTATCGTTGCTTTAAATATATCTGACCAAGGAGGTAAACACATGATACTATTGAAGTATGGTTTATCACATGACTGATATGTTTATCTCATCACAACTACTGATGGGAGGAGATGACGCGTGGAATTGGGACAACCTTCCTTCACCTTGAAAATAAGGGTGACGTGAGCACTACACACCTCTGCGTCTTCTGCCATCAGCTGTTTCTGTACTTCAAATATTTCATAAATTCAATAGGGAATTTGCCTCAATTTTAGATTCTGGAATAACGTTCAACACCAGGAATACCCAAGGCAAAAAATTACTGTATAAGAAAATGCCTAACCAAGTGAAGCCTATGTCAAAAAACACTGTGAAAATCAAGGGAAGCTGAGGACGTCACACCCCGGGGTTCCTCCCGCAAAACGACGCGAAAACTGACTGAATCCACACTGTTGTGCAGTGGCGAAGTGTAAAAGAAGTATCTCAGCAAATAGTATCAAAGAACGTCAACAGGTAGAGTTGTGGTGCCCTTGTGACCACACGAAACAATCCACGTGTAATTCAAATAATGTTATTCACATAACGAAACTCACTAATATAGAAACTAAATAAGAGAAGATGAAGACTAATAATGATCGATAAACTAATGGGTTGAATCGTATTGTAAAAAAGAATAAGTGTTTTTCCCTCTACCAGTCGCGCACTCCTGCGTTGACCATGAGCTATAGTTTCATTTACGCTTCCAGAGGTAGCACCACTACTATCGTAAGGGACACAGATTCCCGTATGAAGTCAGATTGGTTAGGAAGCTGGATATGTCGCAACATGGCTCCCCATATTCAGATTGCCACTACATTTAAAATTTCCGTCTTCCTTAAATCTCTAAATTTTTTGGATGCTTTTTCAAGCAGCACACTATCTTTTTCTTCGAAAAATGTTTTTTTTAAGAGGCAGATTCCCATTATGTTTTTATTTCCATGGAGTTCGAAGATTGGAATCTTGAAGTGATTATTTTTCAGGATAATAAAAAGAAGGAAGATGATGAGGAAGAGTTGTCACCCCCACCAGCTTCGGATTCAGAAGATGAAGGGGAAAACAAAACCAAAAAAATCAAACACGATGATACCGCCACCATAGTTTCGTAAATACTAAGGTTTCCAAAGTTTCTAGTCAGTAATTTTACTACCTTATTTCAACCCTGTGAAGCTGATCAACCTATTAGAACATACTTGTTGGGTAAAACCAGTACATACCAATCATTTTGTATTTTTAAACTATTTAAGCAAGAAAATCTTGATGTCAGTAGGCATCAGTGATCTCATAGATTTTCCTTTCCCTACAAAGATAGTTTAAGTGTCAAGAACATCAACCTCATAGGTCAGGGGTGTGTTCAAAAAAGATAGAGGAGAGATTCACTCTAATGTACGTGTGCCATAGATTTTAAGTTTAGTAGCTGTCGAAACTCCAGCCATACTTTCCATTGTTCATTAACCATCATGTTGATGTCTTTGAGACTCGCCATTAGTCAGTTCATGAATTCGTTGTGTATATTTATTTTACTACAGGATAGTGTAGGTACTTACGTAGTATATTCGTACCCGCGCCTTGCATGAAACATGACCAAATATCTATGTCACAAGCGTTTTCTAAATATCTAATCGTTTTCTTGGAAAGGAATCATGAGATGACACTACAAAATCTTACCTTAGAATATTCCTAGTTTGTTACAAAATAATAATGATGGTTTCATTATTACTTCAACTTCGTCTCTAAACAAATCAGATTGGTAAATCGAAAAGCAAAACTAAATGAATTACGAGTGGCCAAATCAAGTTAACAAAACCACATGTTGCCCTTTTTTGGTGTTTTCAGCTGGCTGGATAAGGAAAAAGTTGATAACTGAAATCCAGCTTTGATCGTCTTTGTCTTTGTCAACAGTATTGAATTGAAATTCCATACTGGATAGCTGATTTTGACGGGTGTAGACGATCACTACTCCCTACTCCCAAATCTGGCTAGTCAGATGTGATGTTTGACTCAGCGGTTGTGAAAGGTATAATGGAAGTCTGCATTGAACATATTCAGCAGCTCCTACCATGCGTAATGCGTTTGTAAACCATGAAGTCGGAAAACCTTGTGTTGTAATCATCCTTGACCTCTCATGGTGTTACAAGAATAAGCAAATAGCCAATCTCTAGCATATAGAAAGGAGTAGGGAAGAAGCTGAACCGGCGAATGGAGGCGCATTTGGTGTTAAATTTTGGCTACTGCCCAGGGTTTGAAAATTGAGCCTCGTAATAAGCAGTATCTTACATGGATTTTAAAAATAATTGTGTCCATGGGTACAGGCTGTGAATCATCAGAATTCGAGTCAAACTGGGATTTTTTGGTTCTTCTCCTAGCAACGCCATGCGGTCTCCCGCCATCTGTGCTCCCCTCCTCCCCGTGAGTTGTAGTGATGAACGTATTTCCACTGATGTATGAAAATGGAGTATACGTACACGTTTATATTCACTTATCTGTAGCCTACACGCTAACTGGCAATTTTCCATTGTTTTGCTAAGACAAAACTGTAGCTAGGTTCACGTAGGTGCGTAATGTCCGTAATCCGTAGTGCTTGATTGGATGCTATTGGCTGGAGCTGACTGCAGCTGGGACTGATCTTTGCGGATGTCGACTTTTGGAGCTGAGTGTATCTTTTTGAAAAATTGGATATTTTGCGCATTACGGATGAACTTCGACAATATTCGGTAAACTTCGTAACAAACTCTCGTCATTTGTTCACAGAAAGTTTGTTGACTCGGTCTCGTTTATTGACAAAACAACCAGAATCATTGTTTTGGTTTGGAAACAATTGTTTACTGCGCGCTTCTGCGCATTCAGCCATGTGAACGGTATTTTCTTCATTACGCACTTTCTGCATTACGGAACACCCCCACTTCTCTTTTTGCGCATTACGCATTAGACTTTACGCACCTATGTGCACCCAGCTTTATCAACATCTGTGTTGCCGTTTGAGCTATTACCACTCTTAGCAATATTATGCAAGATATTTCCACAAGACTTTTGGTTTAGGCGCATATATTATCCCAAACAAACCTTACTGCCATTTTTTTCTCTCATAAAAGTCTAAAATAATTTATTAATAGTTACTGCATGATAGTTCTATCAGCAATCCTTAATTCAATCATCATAGCAAAATAATGCTATCAACCTTCTTATCATGTGATGGACATATTTTCTGTTTAAACAATATTTTCCTTTTTTTTTAGAGTACTTTTAATTAGTTATGTGTGTGCTGTACAAATTATTTTTAATTTCTGACATAAATAAGATTTTTATTTTTAAGAAGAGTCGGTAGAGAATCCTGATTTTAACCTAGTCATAGGTTGGTACCTAGTTTAGATTTAGGTAAGTATCTACCTCTCCCATCAAGGAAGTGCCACTGTGGTGAACAATGTTTAAATTATTAGTTAGATGGAGCTAGGTAGGTACCTATTGTACATTTATGTTTTTTTACGCATTGGAATAATTACCAAATGAGTATATCCTCAGTTAGGTACTAGTGTATCTCGTTATTTCTCTGGGAGCTCTGAGACATCACAATTGGCAATTTTCGTGAATTTTGATTCTTGCAAATACCTATTTATCTTGAAATAGCTGAACTTTAAAGCCTTTAAAAAAAAATATTTATTTTGTATTTTTCAAATAATAGGTAATTTACAAAAAACAGGTGGCAACAAATGAACTGGTAGCTGGTTGGTCCTCCTTGAGGTACCATTGGAGACCCCCAGGAGGGGTGCCAGACATTGAAATGCTCTTTTCAACGCTTAGTATTAAGTTAGAAAATACTTTATTCGTGTATTTCAATATTTCCGATTTCGTGGAAAATGAGAAGCATGTTACTGTTTTAATTTCCATTATTATGTCATGTTGCCATAAAACCTCAACAAACCAGTTATGTTGGTGGGAATAGGATAAACTGAAGATCTGCACAGGATGCGAGGACAGAAGAAGAGCTGCAAATGTCCGTCATGTTTGTTCTGGTTACTCACGTCAAGGGCTAAACTGTTCAGTACCTTGAAGTTGTTGAAATTTTGGGAATCTTCCTTTAACAGTTCGACCATTAAGACATATCTAGACATCATCAGCTCCATGACTTACAGCTATATCACTCTCTCATTTTAATCCATTCTGTTCCGTTAAATCCTACGCCATTCATACTCTCAATAAACTTTCTAACCTACCCACATCCTACACTTCCCTAGTCCCTTTGAATATATTCGACCGTGCCTAAAACTCAGTGTCCATCATGGCTGCGGCCCAATCAGAGAGAGTTAAAACCCATTACCGTAACCTGATCCGTAAATAACGATGCAACAGCGCTGCCACCACGGTTTGATTTTTGCCCCTTCTCAAATTCTACTTTAAAAGTAAAATTGAGAAATTCTCATGAAATTTGTTTTATTATTATCTGATAGATCTCTAATTACGAACTAATGAAACCTTTACATAGCTTTCTACGTTTAAAACACCGTCATAAACATACATAAACAGCAATCAAAATATCCATGTTGGAGCTTGATAAGGTGCTCCATGTTAAGGACCGGAAAACTTCGGGAGTCGATTCTAGTAAGAAAATATCTCCTAGCAATTTCGTTTTAACCCCCTGTTTTTCCAAGTTATTTAAATTTTAAGATTTTTTCATGTTTTCGACCTTGTCAATCGACGTTTTGATGGGGGGGGGGGGAATCCACGATGCCCCCCCCCCTCCCATCAAAAAGTCGATTTCGTTGAAAAAAATTCACGTTTTCCGCGCTCAAACACAAATTTCTCCCCCAAAAATTCTACTGTAAAAAAAAAAAAATGTTTTGAAAATTTTTAGAAAGCTGAGATCTGCGCAGTTTTTGGTGTTGAGGTACGTGGAAAACCATGCAGAAGTAAAACCCTAACAACCTAGAGAAAAAAACGCTGCAAATCATTGCTCAAAGGTTTATTATTTTCTGTATAGATCACCCTTCTGTATAGATCACTGGTTCTCCATCAATAGCACCTACCACCATCTGTATTCTCCCTTGACCTTCCCTCTCAAATTTCAGCTTCCTGCGTTCAATAGGATTGAAAATGGCTTCAGAGCTCACTCAGCTGATCAGTGATCTGAAGAGTGAAGAAGATCTCCTCGAATGCTGGAGACGCCTGGAAGAGCACTTCCATTCAATAGGAGTAAAAATGGTTTTGGAGCTCACTCAGCTGATCAGTGATCTGAAGAGTGAAGAAGATCTTCTCGATTGCTGGTGACGCCTAGAAGAGCACTTCCATTCAATAGGAGATAAAATGGCTTTGGAGCTCACTCAGCTGATCAGGGATCTGAAGAGTGAAGAAGATCTCCTCGAATGGTGGAGACGCCTGGAAGAGCACTTCCATTCAATAGGAGTAAAAATGGTTTTGGAGCTCACTCAGCTGATCAGTGATCTGAGGAGTGAAGAAGATCTCCTCGAATGCTGGAGACGCCTGGAAGAGCACTTCCATTCAATAGGAGTAAAAATGGTTTTGGAGCTCACTCAGCTGATCAGTGATCTGAGGAGTGAAGAAGATCTCCTCGAATGCTGGAGACGCCTGGAAGAGCACTTCCATTCAATAGGATTGAGAATGGCTTTGGAGCTCACTCAGCTGATCAGTGATCTGTGGATTGAAGAAGATCTCCTCGAATGCTGGAGACGCCTGGAAGAGCACTTCCATTCAATAGGATTGAAAATGGCTTCGGAGCTCACTCAGCTGATCAGTGATCTGAAGAGTGAAGAAGCCTTTGAGCAATAATTTGCAGCGTTTTTTACCCACCAACATTTTTTTTTACCTACCAACTTTTTTTTACCTACCAGCTAGGTACTACCTACCACACCATACTGGCTTCACACCTTCACAATCAAGTTTATTAGAAAGAACTAAACGCTTCACACTCGATTGGAAAAATAGATTGCTTCTTATGGAAATTTGATTACTGGTTACGCAGAAGCCAAAACTGTATACAAATCGAAGAAATGAACAGCGATCGCGTTTTAGTCCGATAAAATTTGAATGGAGATTAGACCTCTTTTGCGATTCACACTCATGATTTCCGTAGGGACCGAACGGTTTGTCATACAGAGCTCCGGGTGGTCTCAAAAATTTTTAAAAATTCAATACTATTTAAAATTGGTGAAAAAACAATACCTTTATTTCGAGAGTTTTCGAGCTAGGGCACTCTTGAAAATTTCAACCCTTAATTTTCACCCCTTAGAAGTGACCTACATCAACCAAAAGCTTCGCGGCACAACTAGACCCCAAATGGAGCCCATATACCAAATTTGAACCAAATCGGTCCAGTGTTGCTAAGAAAAGTGCCGCGTACGGCGTACGGCGTACGGCGTACGGCGGACGGACGGAAATTTTTTTATTCGATTTTCGTATTCTACGTACCTTGAAACGTAAAACATCAAATTTTGAGGGGGGGTTAAACATTTTTTTTTCTTGCTCGATTCCAAAGGCTTATTATTGAAAATAATAAACCAAAATGGGAAATTTTGCCAATTCGACAAAAATAGTTTTGTGTAGGCGCTAGGGAGATGGGACATTTGATGCCCTTTCCAACAGTGCCGTTATTTTTTAATTTTCACGGTAAATTAAGGTACTTGAACAACGCGAAAAAAATCTTGAAATTTAAAAAACTTGGAAAAACAAGGGGTTAAAAAATTGCTAAGATACATTTTTTTATTTAAATTACTTATAGAATCGACTCTCGAAGTTTTCCGGTCCTCAACATGGGGCACCCTCTAGAACCTCCCTCTCTCCCAGTAGGTTGGAAACCGATTTGTAACCAAAAACTGTGAACTCAAGACAAGAAATACTCATGTTTTATTGATGTGAACAATCAGTTATCTTTGATGTTTATTTTCATGATGGACTGTATGATATCCTTAGCTGATTTGTTCACAGGATATCTAATCACAGGTCACTATTTTCCAAGTATTGTTGGCTGTTCTAAGTTTCTTCAATACCAACGTTTTGGGGTGTATGATTGCATTCTATTTCGTAACTACCTAGCCACCTTTGTATATTGTTTGTTTATACCTAGGAACAATGTATAAGCTAATTTTCTAATGTACCTCTCTACTCATCCTTATATATGAGAGCGCTTGTGTCAATCTTCATGATCCTAGTCAAGTCTAGTTAGTACTTATCAGTGAGGACAAAAATATCTGGTTGAAGTGGAAAAAATAACATTGCCAATAAGCATGGGGGAAAAGAATTTCTTCATAGGTGTGAAGTTAATATTAGAGTAGGTAAACCTGCTATTAGTATTTAACATACAAAATGCACACATTTGCGTAGCTTTACATTTATTCAATTCAATGAGTTAAAAGTGAACGTGTTCACTGTCTCAATTACATTTCCAAATCACAAAAGTGAAAAATCGATGCAGGGTTGGGTTGGGGGGTTTACAAAGTAGGTACCATTTCTTCAAATGCGCTCCCTAGCCAGAGTTCCTGGGCCTCTCTCAACATTACCCGTGAGTGGTCTACTAAAATCTTCTGTCTTGCGTCCCTTATGCCGCATCCACACTCGCAACATTCAGCCACTCCAAACCTAGCTCCGCTCGTCTGCCCCAGACATTGCAGCGTTCCAAACCTCGCTCAGCCTATTCAAGGCTCACCCCACTCCGAATATTTCTTTGATTCAAGATGAAAAACCGCCAATATAGCAATCAGACTGCACTCCGCTCCTCATTCCTTTGAAGTTTTGCCGCCCCAAACATGCCATAGGATCGGAGCGGCCAAATGTTGCAAGTGAGGATGCAGCTTAAGGGATGCAAGACAGAAGAGTTTAATAGGCCACTCATGGGTAATGTTGAGAGAGGCCCAGGAACATGTTGCGAATGAATTGGATCTAGGTTGCCTATCCCCAGCCACTGTACTGGATTTACAGAATCAGGTTGCCCATCCCCAGATGCTGAACTGGATCCACGAATCCTAGTTGCCTATCCCCAGACACTAAACTGGATCCACAGATTCAGGTTGCCCATCTCCATTTGCTGATCTGGCACCACGGATTCAGGTTGTCCATCCACAGATGCTGAACTGGATCCACGAATCCTGGTTGCCTATCCCTAAAAGCTAAACTGGATTTATGAATCCAGTGGTACCCGTTTGCTTTGGATGCCTCAGTCAAACCCTAGTTTTTGACTGAATTGCTTTCTACCCAAGAGAGACTCCTCCGTATTTGGGGGAAGGAAGCTCGTAACGTGTTAACTTGTTGCACATTATTAGAGAGTTTTTGCACCCCACTACCAGTGCCAATGGAACCTCTTCACAAAGCCTAGGGTCTGCAGGGCCCCTTGAATTTGCCTCCTGTCAATAGTGGGCGACAATAAAAGGGTTCCTCTGACAGTCCCTCGTTCTGAGAGCCCCCCCCCCCCCCCCCCCTTAGTCCATAGCTAACCAGGCCTCCTCCTTCACCTGGCTAGCATCCTCGTTGCTCGCGCTAGTCTCCTCCTAATGGGGTTCTTCACATTTTGCAGCAAAAACTCTCTACTATCTCGCCTGCATGAACCTCACCTGCCATCTTTTCAACCATTCCTACTGCCTCAATTCAACGTACCTAAATTTTTAATTCGAGTGAATATTGGATCCTTCCAATCATTTTCAATATTTCCCTCACATTCATTTATTTGCTTAACAATTCAAATACCTTATACCTTTATGTTTTTGATCTCCATTGATAACAAAAATTGAAATTCAACGTCCTAGCCAGTTGTGAGCGGTGCAAACACTGGTTTCCAGCGTTAAATGTGATCTGAGATTGAACAACTTGTCGTTTATCCTTGTCATGATTGCAAAAATTAGACATTCTAGTCATTAAATTGCTTATTGTTGAAGCTCCATGGTATACTTTCGCAAGTTTTAATTTAGCACATTTTGTCATACCTAACTTACCTTACCTTATTTAATGTGCTGAACTGTATAAATATTGATGTCTGGTCTTGCATATTTAATATTTGTGCCATTAAACTGTGTTCTACAGCAACACTTGGTGAAGTCATTTTCCTGCTTTGATGCACTTTTAGTCTGACTACTATATTTGTACCTACTCCCTTCAGGTATTTTAAGCTCCTTGTTCAGTCATACAATCCACTTTATCAAAATATATAATTCAAACTATATATTTTTTTACAATGGAATTCGCTTTTTCAGTTATGAACGCTCAGTTTACATAATTTAAATGGAAATTTAAAAGCGATTGAGCAAAGTGGAAAAGAGTGTGGTGAACATTACATCCACTGAGCAGCCCTAGCACCATCCTAACCCCAATCAATGGGTACTCTACATGGTGGGTAGAGTTTCATTCTAGAAATATTCATCTAGGGTAGAGATAGCTTTCAGTTTTTATGAACTTTATACATGCCCTAGCTCCTCTCATATGGCCTTGGTAATGCAGCACCAGAATACATGGCAATAACGTCAACACTCTTCTATGACTATCTCAGGCTTTTTTTCACAATTGATTGGCGAAACTAGGGAGAATCTCCTGCTCAGAATTCGTACAATTACTAAAATATGAATTCTGGGCAGTTTCAATTAAGAAAATAAAATTTTTTTTTCAAAGGACTCAAATTCTCTATCTCATAATTGGAGGCCAGTTGGACACTGACCTTCTGATCCAACCCCTATGAGTTACAGATGTGCAAACTTATTGAATTTCATTGAAGTGTCAGATTTTGCTTAAAATTAGAGGGCAATGAGGTAACTTTCTTACATCGTAGTATCATTGATTGCCAATGCGCTTGTGAAATGTAATATTAGGGAAATTATTTTTAATTCAAATTTAATAAGGAAAATACATAGTGGAAACGTATATCAGTTCAGATACAGGTTCCAATATTAGGTAGGTAATCTAGAAAAGCAGTGCTGCTTCTTCACTGACTGAAAGAGGGAATCCTTGAGTTACAGGAAGTCAAAACTTTGTCTTCAATTAAAATCTGCTCACAAAGAATTTTCATTTTGAATGTCCGAGCAATTATCGTAAATTACTGTTGCGAACCAAATTAAGGGTTGATTGGTCTTACTATTTCCAGGGCCTTTAATATTGTTTTACTGGATTATTTCATAACTGATTCAAAATATAAACCTGTACCAACTATTTTTGTTAACAAGAGTATAAAGAGGTTACAGTTAGATCCATAGAAGACCCGCATAAGCAGCATCAACATCCAGCAGGACTATGTTCTCCTAATAGAAAAGGCGAATAACTACTCCGAAACTGCAATCCGGTAAAATTGCAAATCGCAACCATTTGCACGAAAAAGTCCAGTGCTAGTTTACAACCTCTTGAATAAGTGAACGGATATTAGTATTTAATAAACTAACGTTCAAAGTTGGAAGTCATATTTTCTGATGGAGGTTGATCAATTTTTCGATCCATTTGCAAGGTAAGTACTACAATAAATTAATATTGTAATGAAACAAATAAGGTGTATTGAAATCAAGTATACTACAAAAATCAATCATGTCCAAGTCTTTCAATACAACGTAAGGTCGAATATTACTTCTTAAAATACTTAATACACATAAAACACTATTTGACCAGCTTTGGAGCTAATTGCTCCAAAACAAGGACATACTTTCTGTTCAAAAGTCTTATGGGTGCAAGACCGCTTGCAAAATTGGTACTTCCACAAGATGGTCTCCTGTAGTCAGCATTCTGGATTACAGTCTCACGGCTGTGGTCATGAATTTTCTGTTGAGCTCAGCCAAAATGATGGAGCACTGCCGTAGTTTATCGTTTGATAATATTGGTGGAGGCTCTTCTTCTTCGGTGTCTTTTACTTTTGCTAGAAAAAAAAATTCCTGATGCAATTGTTGTGTGGCATTATGAAGTATTGTAACGGTCCACGTTGCATCTGAAACTTACCACTCTTTTTCTTTTTCTTCTTCTTATTCAAGTTTGAAGTACTTGGTCGGCCAACTGTCCTCTCTCTGGGAGGCTCAACAGGTGGTTGTCGTCTATCCAATCTCTTAAAACAGGAATACAAATAATGATAATTATGGCGTAATAAAACTTGAAACGCATAAGCTAATTATATAGATAAAAAAAATGAGTATGTAAAAGAATGGTTCATCATCAATCATAGGAGGATTTATTTAGCTTCTGGCCATGGAGCCATCAGCCAAGCTGATACTAAGGTCTACCACAAAATGTCGGCATCTGTGAGGCGCCTCCAAGATGGCGGATCCACGAACTAAGGGTTAAGTCTAACTGTCACAGTGAAACCTTCGCAAGTAAATTATGACATTTTGAGGGGAGAAATTCCCGAAAAAATATCGTATGGATGGGAGTTTTGGACGATGATGAGAGATAAGTAGTTCTATTTTCTCCAGAAAAATGTACCAAAGGGAAGAAGAGTTTTTGTGGTAGACCTAAAACAGTCTACACCATCAAAAGCCAGAGACCAGGGTTTTACCTGGAGTGTTGCCCAAGTACATATGAAGGACAACCTCAGGAGTATGCTCCGTAAATTACTAGCGCTCTTTACCAGTTATCATCGTGATAACACTCTTCTCATGAAAAATAATTTTTCAGTTTTCAATGCATTGATTCTGTATAGATCAGTGATCTACACATAAGTTCTCATTGTTCTCGCATCTCAAGAAAAATAACTTATTTCGATCGATCCTTCAGCAGTGTAGCAGATCAAGGAGATGCTAGTGATCCGGACGTGTGATGGGCGCATCCAACAAGCTTAATATGGAGTTAATTATTTTATACCCTTAGATATTTACTTACTTAAAACCTGATTCATAAAAAAAGTCAAATCAATTTTACATGAACTCACTCGTTTCGTCTTTTTCTCGAATTCAGATGCGTCGTAGTAGTTGGGTTTCTCCCTTTTGACTCTTTGCGTTCTTCGGCCATTGGTTTCAATAATGGCTGATTGAGCAATCGACATCTTTTTCGCATTGTAAAAAGAGTGTTGACACCCAGGGCAGGACTTGCATGCTACGGCAACCTGTAATCAGAATGAAGAGTTTGCATTATTGTGCACAACCGGTGTATCTAATTTGTCGTTGGGTTATTTCAAGCAAAATTCAATGTTGAGGAATGAGGAATTTCAGTGAATTCCGTTTGCATTTTTCCTGAATGGTGCGGTATAGATGACAATTTATTGAGGGAAATAATCTCCAGTTATTTTTGGGAGACATTCAAAATCATAAATTTTATGATTTCAAGGATTTCTAGTAACCATTTCAGTTGGATTTTCGACTGCCATTCCTGGCGACATGGACGTCATCAGCTGTCTTCCAAAGGGAAGGATCAGAGGAATTTATTGGTGACCAAAGTTCTGATGTAAATCCCATCGTTACATCCGGCCTATTACTATATCCAGCATAGTTATTAACGGAATCTAGTATAGTAACTACGAGGGTGGATCAAATATAAACGGGACTCTGACCTCTGAGCGCCGACGGTTGACAGAAGCAGGCCCATCACTTCGAGATTGTTTGAACAGGTTCATTAGAAGGTGGATGAGGGGGGCGTCTCCCCCTTTACAACCGTTCATGAGTAGTTATCGCGATGTCTGAACAAAAGGTGCCCGTTTCCATTGAGCAACGAATTATCATAAAATTTCTTACCTGTGAAAGAGTCAAACCTTCGGAAATTTTTCAAAGGTTGACTGCCCAGTTCGGGGACCAAACCCTCTCTAGGACCCGTGTGTTTGCCTGGCACAAAGAGTTTCAGGAGGGAAGAGAACGAGTAGAGAATGAGGTACACGATCGTCGTCCCCGGAGCAGCATTACGGATGAGAACATTCAAGCGGTTCGTGACATTCTTGAAGATGATCGACGTGTGACTGTCTCCGAAATCGCTGAGCAGGTAGGGGTAAGTTATGGGAGCTGCCAAACGATCATTACAGAGCACCTAGGATTCCGTAAAGTGTGTGCCAGATGGGTCCCTCGCCTTTTGACTGCAGATCAGAAGTTGAGACGTTTGGAGGTCTGTCAGAGGCTTTTTGCAAGGTTTGAGGAAGAAGGGGAAGCATTTTTGGCTAGCATCGTCACCTGCGACGAAACATGGGTCCATCATTACACACCCGAATCGAAGCAAGCCAGTATGGCGTGGCGGAGGAAGGGGGAGACAGCCCCAGTGAAAGCAAAAACTCGACTGTCTGCTGGCAAGGTCCTTGCAACTGTTTTTTTCGACTATCGAGGCGTTTTGCTCATTGATTTTTTGCATGAGCGAAGAACAATCAATGCTGCCTACTATTGTGAGCTGCTGACTCAGGTGAGGGCTGCATATCGCAGCAAAAGACGGAATCAACCAATTCGTGACGTCATCCTCCTCCACGACAATGCAAGGCCCCATACTGCAGCTCTAACTGTTCAAAAATTGGAAGAAATGCATTGGACTCCACTTGATCATCCTCCCTACAGCCCTGACCTATCGCCCTGTGATTTTCACTTGTTTGGGCCACTTAAAGAAGCCCTTGGCGGACAGCGATTCGAGGATGATGAGGGGGTCGAGGGGTTCGTGCGCAATTGGCTTCAGACGCAACCTTCATCGTTTTTTTATGCTGGGATTAAAAAACTTCCTATTCGCTGGGAAAAATGTGTCACAAAAGCAGGAGACTATGTAGAAAAGTGACATATACCCGCTTTTTATTTTCTAACAAATAAAATTAAAAAAAAAATAAAGTCTCGTTTATATTTGATCCACCCTCGTAGAAATGAACGCTACAGCTGAGTAGGCACCAGCCAAAGAACTCAACGACACATTGTAAAATAATTGGGTCTTCTAAAATTAAAGATATCTCTCGCATTTTGATTTTCCGAGTACTCTAAGTAATTTTGTTTTCAGTAGTGAATCCCTTGCCAAGCTCCAAACTTTACGAAAAATGATGGTTCATTTCTGGTGGATAAAAGGTTTGCACAGGTTTCACGTAGGACTTACAGATCCTCTATGGTATGAATTGCATCGCTTTTTGAATGAGACCAGTGAGCACAAGCAATATTAACCTCCCGAGACCTCATCATATTTTTCACGGCCTGAAGATCTAAAAATTATAACTTGTCGCTGAAACATTCAAAAATAGTTCTTTCGTATCCTTCAGCTCGTATATATTTTGGTCCTGGATGATGGGTCAACTAGGCACGCTTTTGCCATTCAAATCTCTACTAGGGGCGTACCTCAGGGTAGTTTGATGGGCCCATTGCTCTTCCTTGTCTTGGTGAACGATCTTCCTAAGGCCATTCAGCTCGAAGGTGTCAAAATAATAAACTATGCTGATGACACAAACTTTGTCGTGGTTGGAGATTCAGCTGATGACTGTATCAGGCGAAGTAAGGAGGTTTACCTTAGTATAAGAAACTGGCTGCTCGCCAATGGTCTCCAGCTCAATGAAGACAAGACCAAATGTTTGATTTTTTCACCTCGCTCTGTCTCTTCTCAACATGCCTCTTTCTCTCTAGGATCTGGACAGCTGAACCCTGTGGAGCACACTCCTTTCATCGGTGTAGTAATTGACTCGAGACTCTCATTCCGCCAACACGTTGGAACGCTAGTACCAAAGCTCAGCAGTGCCTGTTATTGCCAGCGAAGACTTCGTCCTGTTGTGTCTACTATGACCCTTAGATGTGCGTACTTTGGACTTTTTTACTCCAAGGCAAAGTACGGTATTCTTTTTTGGGCAAATGTGCGGAACCTGAATGAGGTCTTCAAATTACAGAAAAGAGTTGTGAGGGTGATTGTTGGCATTCCTCCAACGGCATCTTGTAGAGGTCGCTTCAAGGCAGAAGGCCTACTAACCCTCCCCTCACTTTATATAATGGAGGTGCTGCTTTTTGTAAGAAAGCATTAGACTCTATTCTCAGACGCTGTTTTCCAGCACTCATATGCAACGCGCAATGGACCCCAGTTGATGAAGATTCCTCAACATAGGATGGAATTTTACAAGAAAAGCCTAAGGTATAATGCGGTCTCCATCACTAACCATGAACCTGCAGTCCAAAGTATGCAACTTCGAGTCTCCGATTCCAGCGTTCAAAAAGAAAATCAAAGCGTACTTAATAGAACAAGAACTGTATACCACGCTGGACTATTATAAGCTTAATTAATTTACGACTTGTTAAACCTAGAAATTTGTTATACATGTACCTACTTGTTACTTTTTAGAATATTTTAATAGTATTTATACAGCATAACCTATTGACAATTGCTCTACTTGTAATTTCAAGTGTAAAATGGCAAATAAATAAATAAATAAGAATAAAATACCTTCAATATCAATTTAACAAAAAATATCAAAATTTACCCCTGGACCCGATACTCTGCAATTCTGACCCGCAATTCCCTATACATGACAAATTACAATGGGGAGTAGAGAAGGAAATTTACCTGAAGTTCGCAGAATGGACAACATTTGGTCACTTTTGGTTTGTTGAGCAACTTTTTGGACGACATCTTGAGTCTTATTCGAAGGCGGGGAGAAATTTAACTCACGGAATAATCACCTCTTGCTTACAATCAATAACTAGTAAATCGACCATCCCGGAGGGTCGGAAGAAAGAGATTTTTCATTATAATTTCAACCATTAACTACCTACTAGGTACACGGAAATCCCAATTCTCAACGCCAAAAAACACAAACAATCCAAGTAAAATTTTAAGTAATATCCATGAGTGTTCAATTCCATGAACTTGGATGACTATCTAGTATTTACCTGTCTGTGACGTGGGTTCCACTCCATGACGGTATGGAAGGCACCATAACGTTTTACAAACATCCATTAAAAACTTTGACTTCTTCTGAATTGGCAACATTGCGCTTGGGACGATTCGATTTTACCCCTGTGGTACAAAAATGGATTGTTTTTATTGTTTGTGTTAGCACCACTCTCCTTGTCACTTATCTTCCTTTTTGTATTTCTATTTCTTCTCCATCCGTAAAATTTTCGGTATCTACGTCTGCGAGTATATATTAGGACAAGATTCAAGAACTGCTTTAGACGAGATTTTGATATTGGCACAGATCAAGGTAAGGAAGATTTTTCAATTCATAGAGAAACCTATGTTAAATACCTCTTGAACTTCCTTTTCCCGGCAAAGATGAGACCTGTCATTGATCGGGAGTGATTGTATATAGATAGTACGTCCTGCTACTGCAGTAGAAATCGTGATAGGCTATTGTAATGAGAAAACTTTGTGGATATAACCACCTGGCCAATATCACAGTCAATTGGTACGCCACATAATAATGAGTTTAGATGTGATTTGTCTCAAAAGTCTTGGAGTATGAGCGAGGGATGTAGCCTTCGAGGAAATACCGTCATCCGTGTTTTTTTTCCTTCCTAGATTTGAGTGCTATTCCCAATACGAGCAGCATAAATCATGTATGCCAGGACTATGGTACCAATAGTCTAGGAATTATCTGTCTCATCACACACCGAACTCAACAATTTTGTAGGCTGAATTCAACCATAAAGAGGGGCTCATTGGACTGCAACAACTTCTTTTTCAGTTGAAATTTATTCCTAGTGGATTCCTAGCAGTACTGGATTAATGTATCTCATGAGTTCTAGGTTTTACATCGATGGTATACATGGTAACAACCTAATAGCAGAAACTTTATTCCGCAGGTGAAAAAATTCCTACATTCATCATGGCAGCCCCAATGGAAAAGATACAAATTCTAGATTCAATAGAAAAGGACATAGTGACTTGTTTACATAGTGCAGGTATGTCATGTTTCTTACAGGTTCTAAAATGTATTTATTGAACCGTTACACCGTACTGATCCATTTCTCATTATGTAAATAGGATCAGTTTACTATTCAGTATCAGTAGGCTCTACCTACCGTGGTATTATTTTTATGACTTGGATTTTTCGTTTACGATGATGTTTATTATCTAGATCATATTTTTTCATTAAGCGGTTTGATTCAAATTATGAGTTGATGCTTCAAATGAGTTCTCAAAATCCTTGATGTAATTTAACCAGGTACGCATCGCCCAGATTTTCCTAAGAAACGAACCCTCGATGTCTGCAGAGTCTCTGGTCTTTGTACACACACAAGAAATCCTATTGTTAGTATTATGATTTGTCTCATGTATTTCATTTGTATACCAAGGAAGAGAAAACTAATGAAAAATATCAAGCGTCGTAAACTTGATTTACAAAAGTTGGAAAGACCTTAAAACATCAGCCTCCTCTTTGAGTTAAGACTCTGATACTGATTTGTCTGGTCAGAGGCATGCTGATCGTTTGTTGCTCTTCTGCCGTAGGTTCATTTGCGCTAACTTATGGAACAGGTTTGGCGGATAGAAACTCTGAATAATTACCTGGTTAGATGACATCTCGGACAGGGTGCTTCAAGTAATCACAGTTGAATTTCTCATAGATAAGTTTGTCAGACTATTGATCCTATCCTCTTATGCTAATTTTAGGAACTGCATTGGTGGAGTTCAGCAAAGAGAAGTCAAGCCTGAAACAAGCAGAGAGCCAAACACATCTTTTCCTGAAAACATTAGGACAGGTGGAATCTAAACTCACTGAGCAGATAAACTATTTGACGCAGGTTTCAACAGGTAATTCATAAATTACCAAGTTATACTAATCTTTAACGTTTTAAGATTTCCATCTTTAAAGCTAGAAAAGTTCAAGAATGAGCTGTCTGCATTTTTCTCGAAATCGAGTTGGGAGGTGTACCATTAAGTACTTTTTGACAGCAAACACGGCCATTAGCTCAAAACAGTAAAAGAACGGGTCTAAAGACAACAAAACCATCAGTGAGTGTTTTGTACACAGCGAAAGAACGTGTTTATTGCAATGGTACAGCAAAAGAAGGGGCTAACGTCACTCTCCCCACCCTAACTGTCTTGTCTGGAATTCGCTGGAATGTGTCAAGCTGGATTCACATGGGATGCAAAGGTTGGAACGTCGAAGGAGGGAAGGATATAACGCAATCTGATTGGCTGATTTTCCCCAATGGAGAAAGGTGGTCGCCATCTTGATGGAACGGCGGAAAGTCTGTTGACAGAAGAATACTGTCTTCCGCTTTCCACATGGATAACCACTTGTGGAGGTTGCACTAGTGCACTACAATTGTTTTGGTGCGTTGAGGAATTTTGATAATGTATTCCCAGAATTTTTGCAGAATCCCTACTGTGATATTTAAAAAAAAACAATGTTCTGCTGGCATTCGTCAAGATGGATAAGCAAGTTGGTAAATTAAAAATTCTAAGAGCAATATTATTCCTTTGTCGAAAAAAACCATTGAAACTATCGATTGTTGGAAAAAACAATCGATTGTTGCAATCCACAATTGGCCACGCTGAGGTTCCACACTTGCACTCATTTGTTTGTTTAATTTCTCGCGCTGTCCTTTTTTTAATTTATGAATTTCAACGAGGAATGATCACTCTTTAAAAACATTGTCAAGTGAGATTATCATTTCAGAGGCTTCCAGGAAGATGGTTCTCATTCTGTGTTCCGACCTTCCTGTTCCATGTGAATCCAGCTTCAGTGTGCAGGTTTCTCCCTGGAAACGTCCCAAATTCCCGGTACAGTTCCATTACCAGTACTGTTTACCGAACGTGGTAGAATCCCACTCTCACCCCCCCCCCTCTGTGACTGTACCAGCCTGGGGCCTCAACGGTAATACGTCGTAACGTTGGAATTTTATGTGTTGGTTTTGGTAGGTAATCCGTAAAAGATCAAATCTCTATTCAAGGCGAAACAACCCAAAAGCCATGCAATGTGCGGTTTGTGGTACCATGGTGAGACCACTGATTTGCTCTAGAAATGGGTATCGTTACAAAAGTATTGATATTTTGTATCAATACTGTATTGTATTGGAGTATCGATATTCCATGTATCGTTGGGCATGAGTATCGATATTTCAAATATCGAGTATCGATACTTTAGTGTCACAAAATATCAACATTATCCATTATCAAGGAAAATATTTTTTTTCTACAATGTTTATTCATTTCTTACTATCAAGATTCCAAGCTGAGTGTATTTACACAACATATCGTTAATTATTAATAACTTTGTTTATTATTATTGAACTTTGTGACGACCCTACATTTTATACGGGACAAACCAGTTGGTTTGTTCCCGATTTGTTGGAGCTACGCCTTTAGAGATATCCGATTCATAGAGATATGAATCGATATCCTCTTCAGGCTGGCTGATTAATCTAATCACTGGTTTGAAGGGGTAGGATCGTCACACCCTCCTCTGACTAATTATGGGCAATAAGGTGAATTTCAATCTGAAATTCTTCCTATATTGTTACATGGTAGCAGAGCGTGGTTTGGTGGAAATGCACTGAATTTATTTCATCATTTCCCCTCCACTTTTTCTTGGGTATTCCAGAAGGAATCACTCAAAGAGAATTCCAGAAGGAATCTATATTATTAAATTATATTTGATGGAGATGGGATACCTCTTATTCCATTCTCCGGTATTTCCTCTTCTTCCAGTTGGTTGTCAGGATCATAAATCACTCGCGTATAATGGAACAACTGTATTCTACAATAACTTGGTTCAAAACGGATTATAAATCGATTACATAGCTCTAGACCGTCAAACTCCCCTTGCGCTCAGTTCACTAGCTCGTCCTGATCCCGACTGACGATTGAAGAAGTATCTAGGGAGAACCCAAGGTCCTCACCACTCTTCTCCCAGGGTGCATGACATGGAGATCCCTACTCGGGATAGATCTAGGCTATCTGGGGGCGGCTACACGGCCATCCTGACAGTCACGTCGTCCTCGACGTGCTGAAAAATATCAAACCAAACCAAAATGGTGTGGTTAGTTCTTATCAAAAGTGCTTTTTACACCCTTACCTTTGCTCGGTGGGTGAACACAATTATTGAACAAGAAAAAGCTTCATATAAATCTGGGGATGGACGAAATAGGCAAACCTCGTCCAAAAAAATCACAATATGAAACTGCTGTAAATGGGTCACTCTGACCGAACTGAGAACTGATACATACTATGTCAAAACATGGAAAATGAGACAATCTGGTCGTACTGACCAATATACAAGCTGGTCTTACAGACCAAAATGAGACAAGCTGGTCTTACTGACCGATATACAAACTGATCTTACTGACCAAAATGAGACAAGCTGGATAACTGATTTAGGAAAAACTGGCTGAAATCTCTGAAGATCTGGGCGAATCTGCCCGCAAATCTTGCTATCTGTACACTACTTGTACTGCAATGAAACAAACTGGCTAACAGACTTAAAAAAACCCTTATCTAGGATATTTTGCCCCAATCTGAACAAAGACTGTCACACTGAGAATAGGCCACTAGGCTAAACTACCTGGATCTCTGTACAAACTGTACTAAATGCATGAAACACCAAGGAGGATAATTCGCAAAAACCTAAGCAAAAGTGACACAAACTGCTGCAGACAACCTGTCTTACTGAGGGTATCTAACCGCTAGACACCACATACTGAGCGAACTGCTTGACACCGTGAACTGAGCGAACTGCTCAAGACTCCTTATTGAGCGAACTGCTCCAGATCCATACTGAGCGAACTGCTCCAGATCCATACTGAGCAAACTGCTCGAGACTCCTTACTGAGCGAACTTCTCCAGATCCATACTGAGCGAACTGCTCCAGATCCATACTGAGCCAACTGCTCGACACCCTGTACCGAGCAAACTGCTCGAGACTCCATACTGAGTGAACTGCTTGATATCCTTCAACCTGTATCCTAATACTGTCAATCTATCATAATTAAAGCCAAACCAAACCAAACAGGTGTGGTTATCAATGAAACCAACACACAATGAAACAACACGCTCAACCTAGGGAGAGATATAGAAACAACCAATCCAAATTTATGAATTGTCAAGGCCACTAGGCTAATCCGCCTGGATCACTGTACAAACTGTACTAAATGCATGAAACACCACGGAGGATAAATTGCCAATCCTGAGCAAAAGTGACACAAACTGTAGCAGGCAACCTGTCTTATTCAGAGTATCTAACTGCTCGACTTGAGATAAACCCCTTCTGAGCAACCTCACACTGAGCAACACACTCAAGACCATGTTGACCATGCCAGCGCGACTCATCTTGCTCTAGGCCACCACTCCTCCCCTGTGCAACTCCAAAATGTAAGCAACTATTACTGTGGCTTCTCTTGACAAGACATAAAACGTACGGAAACAACTGTCCAATCTGATATAGTACAACTGCATGAACGATACTATAACCAAAATGAATCAGAAGCATTTGGCTCATCTGCACTGAGAACTAGTGACTGGCCATCTTTTGCTGGATGAAGTGCACGATGAATATGATCATGTGGGAACGACTATCAATTGATACTATTTCATATCGGTCATTTGGTAGAATTTTCGTAATTTTGAATGGCCCCTTTAACTTCGGGTCAAATTTTGATTGATTGTGCTCTTCGTTTTTCAGAAGCACTAAATCAACTACTGCTTGCTACTAACACACAACACTTGCTACTAACACACAACACTCAATACTCTTTGGACTCAACACTCGTTAACCAATTCTTTGAAACACGCATTTGTCTCTCAACTTGCCAATTGGCACAACCAGCTCCAATTGAAATAAACTGTAACTCAATCTAAGCCTGAGTACAAAAATCTTTGAAACCATTATTAGCTAACGATCTACTTTGATCAACAACTAATAAAGAGGGAGCTAAAACAAACACATCGTGAAAACCATCAAGTTTTCGATTGAGCATCAAAAGAAGTGAATTTTGTGAATCCGTGTACAAAAACAAGCAGATATTCCTTGACGTCATTTTTCCCACTGAGTATTCCAATTATGTCCAAGTGCACAGTGTGACAAGGATTACTACTCTTTGGAATACTTCCGAATAAAACATGAAGATGATTTCTCAATGTTGAGGAACATAGCAGCTGGAGTATCCATGGAAATGTTCTTGGACCGGTTTTGTACCTTCTGTACACAAGGGATCTTCCAGAACCAACAGAAGCAACCACTGCAACATTATTTGCAGATGACGCAGTAAGTAGGAAACGCAATTGAGGAAGCCTCAAAAACTGCAGAAATCGGTGGACTGTATCCTTCAATGGACCAAATTGTGGAGAATTAAACTAAATGAAATAAAGTCAACGCATATAAATTTCTCATATCGGAAAGTAAACCCTACTATTCCTGTTGAAATAAATTCTTCAGGTATACCATGTGCAACTACAGCTATGTACCTACTATATGACCTTGGGTACCACTGAAATGGAAAGAACACGTGAAGAAGAAGAAATCAACCCTGTGCACAACAAAGTGCCACTCTACAAGCAAGTGATAAGACCAGGATGGGTCTTCAACTGTCCCATATGGGGATGCACCAAAAATATCAACATAAAAACGGTGCAGAACAAAATACTCAGGAGCCTAGTTAATGCCTCCTGGTACATCCGAAGAAATTATGTACCTCCACTGCGACGTCAAAGTTGAGAAAGTTGAAGAGGTCATAAAAGGATAAGAGAGCTGTGGACCATGAAACTCGGCTCCACAAACGTCCAAACGTCGAAGTGTAGAATCTGCTGGAGACCAGCCTACTTGAAGCTATTTGGAACCATAAAGAGACAACAAGTCGTAACGTTACGCTGAATGTTCTACACAAAAACACCCGATCTCATATCGTAAGTGTCACAGAATTTTTCGTCTAATTGAAAATCATTGAATTGTTAAAATTTTGAACAACTAAGGAATACTTCGCCAAGTTCAGAGAAAACACTGCGTTGATCAAAATCTGCAGAACTTTTTCTTTGAAAAACCGCTCAAACTTCTGTAAAATGAGATGATTTTGGTCTATCAGTTTGGGAAATTTCAATTTTAATTGAACCATAACTAGGTATTCCCAGAAATCAAATAAACAACATGTGACTCTGGCTTGCTTTGTCCATTATCCAATATGAACAGATCGAGTCCACTAGAAGTTGAATATAAATTCTTATCACCGAGAGGAATATGAACAAATCAAATTTCACTAGAAATTGAAACTAAATTTTCATCACCGAGAAGAATATGAACCAGTCAGGTTCACTAAAAATTTGAAATAAATTCTCATCGCCAAGAGGAATAACACTGGAATCATGTCCTGTTGCATCTCTGACGGTATGGTCGTCAGGCAACAAGATAAATTGTCATCGATATCTAGGAGAAATGTGCTAAACAGATAAATCATTTTCTTGGTCAGGTTCACTCTCTTGGTAGAAACATTAATGCAAGAAATGTTCAGCTCTTGACAAAAAAACAACGCTTATCTGCGATGACTACTCGAAACTTGAGTGAAATAATTTCACGACCAACGATTGGAGGGAACATTTAACATTTGTCTGGAACTAAATTAATCAAAATTTTCATATCAAAGCCATCCGTAGAGACTTAGAGCCATTAATTTCACAAATTTTTACCAATTGTTACAAAGTTTCGTTTTTTCGAATTTAGATTCAAAACTGAGATCCAAGAGAGAGCATTCTGAACCACTATCAAATTGGTAACTAATACGCTCACCCTTATGAATTAGATGATCCCGGGCGTGGACGTCACAAAGGCCAACTAGCTTATTGGCTGTCCTGGAAGGTGCAGACTCCTCCTTCTTCTTCTTGGAACAATTTCAAGCAAAATGTTCCGGATTATTGCAGGTGTAGCAGACATCAGGTCTACAGTTTCCTCCATCTCGACTTCTTGAAGTTCTTAGGTGTCTTGGATCTTGGATTTTGGTTACCAGTATTCTGTCTCATACCAAAACTAGATGGACGGAAGTATGAAGAATTTGAACATTTTCTTCTCTTTGAGGACAGAGTAGAATTTATTTCAGTAGCGTAAGAAACATAACTTCTTTAGGTTGGCTGCTCAACAAATCGAAAAACTGAAGGGGGCGTGTCATTCTGTACCTACTACTCTCAGTAAGTACTCCCGACAGAAGAACTACTCCTTGTCTAACTTACTACTCTCGAAGTAAGATTATTGTTGAACTACTTGGATAAGCCACTAGGTGGCAGCACCTTTCAGGCCCGTACTCAACAAAGCTAAAGTTCACCGCTTTTCTTTCTTGTAAACACTTCAACTGGGCGCGTGCGTACGTGCGAGGCTCCGCAGGTAGATGGGCGACACAGAACATAGACGGGAGGGGGGATCCTCATCGAAAACTCCTTTCAATAAACACTTCTGTTTACGAGCGAATTCTTCCCACAATCCAATAATTTGGGATTGAGATTCATCTTGAAATAATTCACGATTGTAATGATTTTCCTCATACCTTTTCATACCTTTGCATTTGCCTGTTGTGAAGCTCTTGAGATCGAATCCCAACTTCTGATGATGGAGATGGGATACCTCTTATTCCATTCTCCGGTATTTCCTCTTCTTCCAGTTGGTTGTCAGGATCATAAATCACTCGCGTATAAAGGAACAACTGTATTCTACAATAACTTGGTTCAAAACGGATTATAAATCGATTACATAGCTCTAGACCATCAAACTCCCCTTGCGCTCAGTTCACTAGCTCGTCCTGAGCCCGACTGACGATTGAAGAAGTATCTAGGGAGAACCCAAGGTCCTCACCACTCTTCTCCCAGGGTGCATGACATGGAGATCCCTACTCGGGATAGATCTAGGCTATCTGGGGGCGGCTACATATTAATAAATTCAATCCCTTATTAAACTTCGCCAATCCGGCAATTAAATTCAGTCTCTTAGTAGGCTTTGCCAATCTGGCATTTTATTAATTTCAATTTCGTTTTTCTTTTATATAAGCCTTTTCTAAGTTTGCCTTTTCAATCATTACACTTGAATGTTTCACCGTTCGTATTCTTTATTTAGTTTGCTTTCTCCTCAGTTCCATTGATTTTTTCTTTTATATATAAATGGCCCATTGGTGGCAAAAATGACCCATTCGTGGCATTCTTCTTCTTCTTCTTCTTTTTGAATAGTACCATTACGATGGAGGAATTCCCTTGAAGCTTCCAGACGTCCTTTCCTGGGCTTCATGCTATTTTCAGTCCCTTTGACTTTTTTCAAACATACTTCTGTTTGTTCAAACCCAGAAGTATGTTTTAGGGAGGGGAGTGTGACGACCTTACATTTTATACGGGACAAACCAATTGGTTTGTTCCCGATTTGTTGGAGCTACGCCTTTAGAGATATCCGATTCATAGAGATATGAATCGATATCCTCTTCAGGCCGGCTGATTAATCTAATCACTGGTTTGAAGGGGTAGGGTCGTCACACCCTCCTCTGACTAATTATGGGCAATAAGGTGAATTTCAATCTGAAATTCATCCTATATTGTTACAACTTTTTCTCCATAATATTGATTATTTTTATCCTAGTAATGACCCAAACAGCCTCTCAACTTTCTTCATCTTTTCAGTTTTTTCCCTTTACTCTTAATTTGTGAGTGGGTTAATTTTCATCGACTACCCGTGTATAATGTTCATCATTAAAGAATAATTAGGTTCTCACTTGGTAAATGAATAAAATATTACAATAATTAGTAATTCTTCTTTGTTTATATTTTCAGGTCAGCCTCACGAAGGCAGTGGTTATGCCTCGCAGAAAGTCCTCCAAATGGCGTGGCATCGTTTGGAGCACGCTAGAAGCAGAGTCAACGAATTGGAGAGGCTGAAATCGAGACACACTTCAAACCTGCCCCGTGGAATGCCGCAACAGCCCCAGCCTGGAATGAACATGCAACAATGAGGTCGTTTCAAGTACTTACGTACCTACCAATATTTTATATATTTATTTAAATTAAAATAACGTACAGCACTGTGTTTTAAATTATGTTAAATTCCATTTGACTTAAATGATAGTCAACCGTTTGGCTGATGTGTAGCCCACACGGTGTTTGAGTAGGTTGGGTTAATGGGAATTTGTTAATTTGTTAGGGCTCCTAGCTGTTGGGGGCTATTAAGGTCCCGGGTGACCCTACATGGGTTTCTGTATCTTTTTGGTGAAACCTCCAAAGGTCTAACTTGTTAGTTCTTAAACCCCGCCTTATTCAAAAGCTCTCTGATCGCATCGCTGTTATTGAGAAAAATAGTAGATATGCGATTATAGCTTCAATAACGTAAACTTGCATAACAAGAAAGTCGCTCTTCCCTCCAGTTCATGCTCAATCTAATTATCCAAAACATTTAGCCATTACGATCCATAATCACAAAATGGCCCTAAGCACATGGCACAATTTGGCGATAGGATTAGAACAATACTTGTCGCATAAGTTGTATAATCTAATTAGTTACCTAGTTGGTGGATACATACCTGCGACAAAATTTTGAATTATCGACAACTCAAAATTGACTCCATTATTTTTATTAGCATAATTTACTTGTTGAGTTAGTTTCTCAAAACAAAAATGTCTAGTTTGTAGGTTTTGGTAAGTCTGTCCGAATTTTGGGTACTAGTTAGACAAAAAAGGGCGTTTCATTGCTTTGTTACAAGCACTTAGTGCTTCGTATCTGGGTGTCTATGCTTGTGCTTGGTGATTCGTTCTTTCCTCGGATATCTATATCTTAGATAACTTTATTGAACTTCGAGTTGGTTGAGGAAGAAATAAAATGTTTGACATCGAATTTCTGAGGAAGTATCCGGAATTCGGGGTGTGCGAGGGCGTTCAGCTGACGCTTCTCCCTCCCAGGATGCGACCTAAGCCGCTGGATGAGGTAATTCGTGACGACGAAGAGCTAGACACGAGGATCAAAAGCGAGAAGAAGAAAATACCGGAGAGTCCCGAAGCGGTCGTTTTTGCCAAATCGTATCTTCCAGCTCACATTTGGTTTGAATTGCCCATGGGAAATGGTGTTGTAGTACAAATTCAAGATCTGATTCCTGAGGATTATCCCGTCGTACTGCAGTTTTTGACGGTAAAATTATACTTTCAACCGTTTAGTAATTAGTATAATTAATGAACGGGAAAGCACCTTAACATGTTTAGCATCACGAGAGCCCGAAACTGGATTGTGTTTTGAAATGGTTTTGTGATTGGTGTAAATTGTATTTCAGTAACTGTCGTAGAGAAATTACCGTGCATACCTATGCCGATGAAGGGTGCGCATGTTTACATTAGTAGCAAGGAAGGGTGGACAATAGCCAATGGTGAACCTACAGTTATAATACCTAGGGGAAAGGAAGTCACCCTCTTCTTGAATCCTAACTGCTGAATGAAATATATGCTCTCGATGAAATATCATTTATGTGAATTGACGAGTACGTTTAATATCATCTTTAGATCTTGTAGTATTCGTTGAAGGTATCTACAGACGAAAGTAGAATATGGAGTCTCCTACCAAAGTAAAAGATTGTGACTTCCTTTTCCTCTTCGATTATTTAGTTTTGTCTCAAGCCTTGGCTTCTGGCATGTTCATGACTCTATAACACATGTATTCATATGGTGAAAGCATTGCATTTGGTTCTCATGTAATGGTTACATAGTGTATCTCTCAGTAGGAACAAAGCCTTCCAGCCGAACCACTTTGCAAAGCCATGCGGCTTCAGGATGACGAAGAGGGTATTAGAGAGATTATCCATCAAATTGTATACTGCATGGACTGCGCCACCAGTCTAGTTGCCGTCGATGGCCAAAAGCGGTTGATAGGAGCATTGATTGGGAAGATTGAAGACATTGACGAATGCACTGAAAAAATGTTTCATAAAAATGTGAGTCCATCACTTATGTACTCTGTTTGCATAACTTTTACTCACCGGATGGTTTAGTTGGCCTAGGAATTGATTTTGTGCAAAATAGTCGGGAATCAGCTCCCAAGAGAAAATCTCTGCTAATTATTACTCAACAGTTTATTATTTTTCTGTCTTGATCACCCAGTAGCAGAGAATTCAGCTATTCCATCAATAGGTATGCAATCAATAACCATCAATAATACATCAAACACATAATAATACAATATAATAGATCAAAATAATTATTTCATCATAATTCTATATTTTTAATAGAATATTTAAATATGTTGGCGCAAATGTCGTTCAAAACCACTACATTAATTATTTATATAATATAATTAATCCTAAATTAAGTGAGATTTTTTTCTCCGTCTATCTCTCAGATGTTAAATCTCTTTCATTTTTGGACTATAAAAGGAAGTGCTCCAATGAAACGACCACCAGTTCAGATATGAGCCAAGCTGGACGCGGGACATATTGAAGTACGCCTGCCATGGTGCCCAACTGTAGGCACTTTTCGGACAACACACCATGCGCCAAGATCAGGTTGTAGCCATTACCAGGACGATGTTGGATGCCTCTCCTTTAAGCTCCAACACCACTTGGCACAAGACAGTCTCTATCATACTTTCTTATCATAGCCCGCCAGGTCTGCTCCATGTCCAAGCTGACGCTGAATACTTGGACATCCATGATAATGCAAGACCTGTGTAGGGCTTGGCGACAATGATGTCGGGCTTCATACCCTGGTCATTCGGCATGAGATGCAGTCTCTCTCTCTCTCTCATCATCCCAGGTGCTAGATGACGCGACACCTGCTATTTGCTTGCCGACTGCATCATGAAATAGGATGAGTTCGTGGACATGGTACAGATGTTTGTTTCCATTCGACAGGCTCTGTTGTCCCTCAACAACCCCTTGAACACAATACTGTAGTTGGCAGTGTTCCACTTCTTCCAATCAACATCGACAGCTTGGAAGTTCCTGTAGTTGCGTGCCTCTACACCCTCTAAAGCCCATTCCATCAATTAGGATGAATTGAGGCTTTCGGAGCACTGTTTGAGTTCTCTACCATCTGCTGACTCACGCAGCAAACTCAGCAGATGAACTGGATCTTGAAGCAGAACCTCCCAGCTCGACCCCTGGAGGGCTAGCAGGCGCTGACGGCATAGTGAATGGATGCTTGCGGAGTGAGGTACAATGCTGTGCCCGCTGGATCGTTACTGAATCACTTTCTATCCTTATATTTCGATATGGCCTACCTTTCATTGTTTCTTAAATCTACGCCAATGCCCGATTTCATTAGGCAGGAGGAGGGTTTAGCGCATTGGAAGGAAAAATATTGGATTCCATAAGGTTATAGTTTTTTTATTATTGAATTCCAAACGTTTCAGGTTTTTTTGAGCAAACGTCTGCAGACAATGTTCAATATACAGCAATTTATATTGAAAACAGTTAACATGCATGAGAAGTATAATTGTAGAACGTACTACAGAATTTATCACATGATTGTGCACCGAGAATGGCAGAACAAAGGTAAATAATAAATAAAATAGATACCTAGGTATGCCAAGGAATGGGTCACTAGTACGTATTCTAGAACTAGGTAATGTATTATTTTCAATAATGAACTTCTGGAATCGAACAGGAAAAATTTTTTTTTAACCCCACTCCCCTTCAAAATGTGATGTTCTACGTTTCAATATAGGTAGGTATGTAGAATCCAAAAATCAAGTGAAGTTGCAAGTAAAAAAATCTCTAAACCCTTATGTGCACGCTTAATCTTTCTCCCCATCAAAACATACTAGCGGTACTTTATGCCTCACTTCTGTTTCTGGCATCTGTCAATTACCAGATCTCCTATCCAATTTTGCTTTGGCTATAAAAGGGCAAGAGGCAAAGTTCCCAAGTCGAAAAAAGTAAACTCATGGTTGCTTGAGTGTTCGAGAGGTTACATGTGCTTCCTACTTTTATAGACCCCCATTGGTTTGAATTGCTTACCCGCCTTGATTTCAAATACTCCAGTGTCTTTAGTCCATAAGAAAATGAGGAAAACACGTAAATTTGAAATAGCCACGTTATGATCGCTTTGAAGCGATTCTTTCAGTAAACTTTGTTTGATAAAACCCATGCACAGATCCAAAACAATTAAAGTTTGACATTACTTAATTAATGATTACTTATAATTTTACCAACAACAGTTTTTCTCCATCAGGTGTTGAAAAAGCTTTAATTACTGCTGCATTGAAATTATGTTCGATCTTTAAAATATGGCGAATCGCCGGGATTTTTTCAATGTATAAAGACCAGTATTACATGAAACAATTTGGGGGTAAAATCGAATTGGAGGTATATTTTTCGGAATGGCGAACTGACCGTGGATTGAGGATATTCCGAGGGACAGGGAAAACTGAGCCTAAGATCGTCCTCATGTCAGCTCCGGTTCCCGAATCTTTCCTTACGTCTGCTGAAGAGGCGCCGCCATTCGTTCCTCTGTCAAGCGAACGGGCGAGGAGATTTATCAAGAAAAGGTTGCACTTGTGGGACGAACTGGATATTTTCAGGTTGAAATCATATTGCATAATTTAATCTATATAATTTATTTATAATGCATAGAATAGAATTTCAGGACAGGAACGCAATGCATCTCGAGATATACAGGGTGGGGCAACATAACCCCCCAATTTGAAATGAGCGCCATTCCGCTCAATGATAATGTGGATGTGTGGGCGTGGTCTCAATTGATAGATAAGGTTTTAAAGTTTTGTTACCACCAAGGTCAGTCGTGATCATGCGGTGGAGTAAAGAGCAACGAGCGATGACTTTGTTGAGGGAGCACTTCCCTGGACGCCTCATCTCTCTCAGAGGCGATTTGGAGTGGCCACCATGATCGCCTGATTTAACCCCGTGCGACTTCTTTTTGTGGGGTTACCTCAAGTCCCGGGTCTTCAATAACCACAGAGTAATGGAGACAAGTTAATAATGTGGAGACAAGTGTCAATAACCGTCCACGGACTCTTGATGACCTTAAGACCAACATCCACGAGGAAGTGGCGAACATACCGGTCGACATGTTGGAGAGGGTGATGCGAAACACGCGAAATCGGTTCGTTCAGTGCATCGATAATGGAGGGCGTCACTTGGCCGATATGATTTTCAAAACTATGTGAAAAAAAACTTTAAGATATTTCCTACACATAATTTAAAAAAGTAAACAAATATCTCTAATACTTTTTTATTTATTGCGTTACAAAATCGGGGGGGTTATGTTGCCCCACCCTGTACATGCAGCGCCTGCTTGATACATTCGGTTGGTACCTATCTACTTTGTTTCGATTTCAGTAGGTGTACCTCACACTTTCCAGAACGAAACTGTTATGGCTGTTGATTATCAATGATATTGAGTACAATTGTTGCTCAATTTACGAGTTGCTCACTTCGTTATAATAGGTAGGTATTCCCTTCCCTAAGGCGATCAGGAAGCGGTTTGGGACAGCATTCGCTTTTTCCCCGAGCAACCCATAGATAGACATATTGTTAAGTAATGCATTCCAGGGGACTTCCCATTGGATAAGCATTAGGTCAATTTTAACCAGTTGGTAAGTGATGAAACTGTTTCACTCGATCTAATTTATTTAGTATTTCAGGCAAGAAATAGTAGTCTCCCCCTCACCCTTATCCACCATAACATTTCTAGCGACCCGGAAGCCTCGAATTTGAAGAGCATTCTAAAATTCACGATCTGCGATACCTAACATGCGAACTCTAGTTCATCGCCACCCTCTCGCCAAAGGTGCCTGTTTGGCACCTAAGCGGTAATACTTTGAAGTGTTGAACTTTCATCTATTAGTTTTGGTATGCAGTCCGTTGAAGTTCACTTCCGTATTCAAGGTGAGAAAAAACAACAAAAAAACACGAAATATGCGGTTTATGGTGTCTTGGCACCACAATTAGTTCCATAAGGTATAATGAGAATTTTTCCTCAATTTCAAAGCTTGGGTACAATTAGTAAGCTATAAAGGAACCGAAATATTGAAAAAGTGGATATTTTGTGAATATTATCCTCCCACTCACCCCATCCCCATGCTAATTTTGATACTCTGGTGAAATATTGGACAACTCAGAAGTTATCTGAGTCGAATAAAAAAAGAAACTCACAAATCGGTTGGAAATTGAGGCCTGAGCAGAGTACACGAGATTATGCCCGAAAACGCACGTTTTCATTAACCCCCTTTCCCCCCTAAAAGGCAATATTCGAAATTCCGGCGACGTAGTGCACAACTAGAAAGATTTCCGCGTCGAACAAAAAAAATAACCACGAAAATCGGTTGAAAATTGGGACCTGGGCGAGAATACAGAAGATTTTGTCACACACGCACATACACCTACAGACACACACACCTATAGTTTTTTTTTCGCGGATTTAGATTTAGAATGGTCTAAAACGGATTAGTGTGTGGTTATTTTGTTCTGTTGGCGTTGTCCAACTTTACCCTAGGTCAATCGCATAAGAACGCCCAAGTCTTACTGTGGGACTTCCTAAAAATTCACTGATTTCGAGTCTTTTATTCTCACCGAAGTCGTTCTTACTTGGGCTAATTTGAGCACCTTTTTGAGTAAAACTTCGTTTTTATTAAACTGACAGAATCTTTAGGATTATTTGTAAATAATTTATTGATGCTCGACTTTTTTTCCTACTTAGCAATATGGTAATCATATTGCTATATATAGGGACTATCATATTGCTACATATAGGGACACCTCTCTCTTTCACACTTCTATTTATGTTCAGGGCATGCCAATGTGCGAAGAAAACAGTGGTTGCCAAAAAACATAAAAAGCGAAGGATGAAGAAATTGAGAAGCCAAGGAACATTAGTTGATGTCCCGTCACCGTCCCTGGTCAAAGTTGCATCATCTTCCATACTGAAAACTGTCAAAGTTAATTGAAAATCGAATACAGCTTCATTTAGGTGGACATTACCCAATTCTTCTCGTATGTTTATGGGTGTTAGCTATAAACTCTCATTTAAACATGGTTCATCGCTCGGAGCTCTGGATGGGCTCATTCATGTCCAAAACTTGAACACTTTCCTTAATTAATGAAACACTTAAGTGGACATTTACTTATTAGGTACATAATTATCCTCATCGAGACAAGGAGAGCGAACCGATGGTTCTACTGAGCTCTGCGTGGTCTCATTCAATTCTTCAAAATCGCCACTATTTTAAATTAATTAAAAAACTCTTGCCCCCCTGGACCCCCCAGATCCAACGCCTATGGCGTAAATTATAAAAACATGGAACACATTTTAGCCAACTTTAGTGCAGAACCTTTAGTCGTAGGCAGGTATATACAAAAGTTTATAATTATCCCTAGCAGCATATCTAAAACGCTAAATGGGTTAACCCATTGCCGGCCAATGATGCGTTTTCGCATCGTCATATTTATGAATTTTTTAGGAATTGAAAATATTGGAAAATCGTTGTAGATTAATTTTTTCTCGTTTATGCTGTTCCTAAACTGCTCAAAAAATGTTACTTCAACGTTCAGGAACTCATTGCGAATTTGGAGAATTTTTTGAAAAATAGGCATTTTTGATGGTCTGGAGGAGCTTTGACCATGTGGAATTTTTCGTTACTTTGGAGAAGGAACAATACTTCTCCTCTCTTGATCCTGAATGCTTGGAATGGTGTAGAAGCCAAATACATTCAAAACAAAAAATAAATAAATAATGGTATTGGTTGTACAACGACGAAAATCGACGAATGCGAAAACGCACCTTTGGCCGAAAGCACTTTTGTTTTGAAATTTATTGAAAATTTTTGAGCTTCATTTCATGTTCATACATTCTTAAATATAATGTTTTTACATGAAAATTTCAACTTTTAAATTTATTTCCACCCTTGGCCGGAAATGGGTTAAAACCCGTGTGACACTCCCCCGTTACCCACACAGCGTAACGTTTTTCGGGTACCGTAAAACCGTCAAACTTTACCCCAAGATTTACTCCAAAACATTTCCAAATACAATTTCTCCCACTCGAAATGGGTTAAATTGATTTTTTTTAATAAGTGAATTGATCTTCAGGGCTTCCTGAACATTTTGAGTGGTCGAGCTCATTGATCAGATAATTGTAACCCCCCTATTTAATTGTTTAAATGTTGGAGTAAAGTTACCTACGAGTGCGTCTATCTTTACTCCACTCTGAAAAACTCACGGTTATCGCTACAGAAACGGGCAGTGGTGCAATGTTACTAGTCGGGATTGAATTCATTACCCCAGAAATACTTGATAATATCAAGTAGGTATTTATAATATTATTATAAAATATATTCTGAAAAATTGAACTTTTTAGCTTGAAAAATACAAGTTAACCTAAGAAAACCTAAAGTTACCTAAGAAAAATATAAATTCCAATGATCATTTATTTCAACGAATTTGCTTGAAATGCAATATTTCCGGTTAAGAGATCAAAATTTTAGTCTTTCAGTATAGACAGACTTATGTAGTTTTGCTTTGATTAAGAGCAAAACTTTCTACAAGTAAAGAAATATTATTAAAGGACAATAAATGATAAACGAATGACTTAACAAAATCACAGAAAAAGTCTGTTTCACATTCGATAACTTTCAAATAAATTGCAATGGTAAACTTCAAAGTTAACCCACAAGTAAATAATATTGTAAATCGCAACTTATGAGACCAAAGCACGTTTATGTTCATATCATTGTTTTAAAGTTTCGGTAGGGGCGCGTACCAAGCTTTTTCTCATTTCTTCTCCCCATCTCTTACTTCTGCAACATGAGATACACTAGAAACCTTACATTCAACACTTGGGGAATTATAAAACTCAAATATTTTTCGTGATTAAATAAGAAAAATATGAGTGAGGCTACCTTTACCCCAACTTTCATAGTGGAGTAAAGATACCCGGTTTTTGGAGTAAAGTTACCATCAAATTTTTGGTAAACAAAGGCATAACTAAAGCTTGGTTCACATAGGTGCGTAACGTCCGTAATCCGTAATGCGCAAAAAGAGAAGGGGGGGTGTTCTGCAATCCGTAAAGTCCGTAATGCGTAAAAGAGCGTTCACATGGCCATATGATTACGCGTTACGCAGAAGCGCGCAGTAGGTTCTGCGCAGAATTGTTTTTTTCCCGCTCAATTGTTTTTTCCCGAGATCAATGAGGCTCTCATTTAATTCATTCACATTCATTTCGAAAATGAAAACCAAATAATTGAAAATGAAAACCAAATAATCCGGAATAAAAATACTAATCCGAATACGGAATAATAAAACGGAATCCAGAGAACCGACTCAACGACGAACAGCTGAACGATGAACAGATGACGAGAGCTTTCACGAAGTTTGCCGAAATTTGTCGAAGTTCATCCGTAATGCGTAAAATATCTAATTTTACAAAACGGACAAAAGTCTTCGTCCGCAAAGATTGCTCGCGCCCCCCAATTGAGGGGCTATTCGCCCCAGCCAATAGGATCCAATTACGCACTACGGATTACGGACGTTACGCACCTATGTGAACCAAGCTTAAGAAAACACTTTTTTGAGAATTTGATTAGTGCATTTTGTTCAAAATAAGATATTGAAAGTGATATGATGAGGCTTGCCTGGTAAATCCACTCCAAACACCTGATATGGAAGAAATTTTGGAGCACGAGAAACAGGACAAAAACAGCTGAACAGGAAACTATGACTGATAACAGCTGATAACGTGGATAAAGGCGCCATCGCAAGCCGCTTCGATTCTCTGGGATGTGGAGAATAACGAAAACACAATAGCTAACTTTTATCTAAGTTCTACCACGCTTACGTCACAATTGAAGATTCTCACTTTTTGGGGTAAAGTTACCCCTGGTGGGGTAAAGTTTGACGGTTTTACGGTAGTTAAGTGAAGGCTAAAACATGTTCCATGTTCAAAACAATAACTTTAAAAATTCTCGAACTAGGGCGCTTTGAAAGTGTCAACCCCAACTTTTTATCCCTTAGAAGTGACTGACAATAACTAAAATCTTTGGAGCTCAACTATACCGGTAATGGGCCAATTACCAATTTTCATCAAAATCGGTCGATGGGAACTAATAAGGAAAGTGCCGCTTACGGCGGACGGGCGGGAAAATGTTACACGATTTTTGGATTCTACAATCCTTGAAACGTAAACCATCAAATACATTGGGGGTTGAGTGAAATTTTTCTTGCTCCATTCAAAGGTTCATTATTGAAAATAATAAATAATAATGAGTGAAATCACCGTACTCGCGGATATTTCTAGCTTCTCCGCGCTCTTGAATAATGGTTGAGTTATTAACGTCGATCAAATGAATTCCGTCAAATTAGGATGTGATACAACCGGGCAAAAAAAAAAAAACTTTTCCCAAGTAATTCAACGATACCAAAATGATTTGACAATACCAAACTTATTACTGTGAATTGAGTCGACACTAAAGGATTATAACTTGGGATGGATCGAGTATAATTTTCAATTTGTCTTTGACTAACCTTCGTAGGTATCTCTTCTTATTATCGAAATACCTGAACTTATATCCGTAGGTCCTCAAAAGTCTGTAAGTAAGATCGGTAAGTCTGATGCAATCGGTAAGTCCGGTTGTTGTCAAGAGTGCCACATATACGAGTACGACAGGAAAATGTTTGTGTCCCGAGGATGGAAAAACGTCTGCCAAGTGGATGTGCATGTTAGATAATTTCAAAACATCTGTAGGTACTTTCCACTACCATCAGAGGGTATCAACGTTTTAACCCGTAAAGTCTCTGAAAATCTAATCGAATTTGGATGGAAAATGATGAAGTTATGGTTGTAACAAAGATTTAAAGTTTGGGCTTGTCCAGAGGCTGTCATCAATGCGAGGGCGATTTGAGGCACACAAGGTTTCTAAAATTTCATCGAGTTCGGATGGAACACGTGAAAGTTATGGCAGTTACAAGGTTTTCACGTTTGCGCAGAGAAAATTTTGATGGAGAACATTAAATTTACCTTGAAAGTGAAAACTATGCTTCCGTTACCTTAGTAGACACGGAAGCAAAACTCTAGTATAGTATGGTTATTGGAGAACATTTTGGGTTGCCAAAGTTATTTTAAAATTTGGGTATACAACATGGTTGAGCAGTTCAGAAGCAGTAAGATTATTTACGATAAAAAATTATAACTGGGATACCCAGATATTTCTTACGGTAAAAATATAATCGACGGAATTTCTCGGCACCACCCATTCCGAGGTATAGGGACCTCATGACGGATCACTTGTTCCCTGAGTCGACTACCTATGTCCACAGTTACCAGCCTCATAAAATCCATGCACCTCGAGAGCAACATGTATCGGCTGAAGCGAACATAGTCGAATACCTCCCACCACCGTTGGCGAAGAAACCACTCCAACAGCTAGAAGTGGTTAATCAGCAAGTCGGGTCAGTTTTTTACTAGCCTTTATTACTTAGTATCAGATATTATAGAAGTTTTACGGGGTTGTGATCTCGCAGGATTGCAGGAATCGTAGTTCTCATTAATTTAGTCTAAATCCCTTCTTATGGAATGCAGCGTAAAGTTACCAAATTTTGTGAATTTCGATGAGTTGATTTGTAGCAATCGTTTCAATGCAGATTTCATTCATTATCCCGGCAACTCAGGGGTAAAGCTTGATCCTGATGCTGGGATTTTCCTATTAAAAATACAATGGACATAATGCAAAAAAGCAGCAAATTAACACACAAAGGTTTATCACTTTTCTATATAGGTCACTCGTCTGCAAAGAACAAGGCTTTGACATTTCCACTACCTACCAACCATTTCACAATCAACTTTATTTGGAAGAAATAAACGTTTCACACTAAATTCGAAGTAATAAAGAGTTGTGGGTGCCTTCATTAGGAAATTAGAAACTGGTTGCTAAGGACACAAAACTGAGTACAACTCAAACAACGATCGCAATTTGATAGGTAAGCTAAAATTTCAACGGAGATTAGGCCTCTTTTGCGATTCACACTCGTGTTTCTGGTTTGTCATAAGTTCAACCCTTAAGTTCTTATAAGTTGGTCCTACAGAGCTCTGGGTGGTCTCATTCGATTCTAAACATGCAATACTTTTTTTAAATTGATGAAAAATCAATTCTTTTATGTCAAAATTGTTTGACATAGGGCGTTTTGAACATTTTAATACTTATTTTTCAACCCTTAGAAGTGACTGAAATCAAAGGCTTTGAGGGACAACTAGACCCCAAATGGAACCCATATACCAAATTTCATCAAAATCGGTCCATGGGAACTAAGGTAAGAGCCGCGTTAGGCGTACGGAGGACATGCAGCAATGTTTTTATTTGATTTTCGGATTCTACGTACCTTGAAATATAAACCAACAAATTTTTGAGGAGTATGTGGGGCGAGAGGGGGTGGACATTTATTTTTTCTTGGTAGATTCCAGGGGTTTATTATAGAGAATAATAAACCAAAATTCCCATCAATCTTCCCAGCTGATACGGTTGACGGCACTCTGCACACAGCACACAATGTTCTAAAACGTCTGCCAAGTGGGTGTGGCACATAGCTTCCTCGTATCCATAACCCGATTATATAGATGATCCGATGCATAGTAGTTAATCTCAAAACACCAATCTCTAAGTACCTTTCACTACTCTCATAGGGGACCATCTACACGCTAATCTGGACAATCCTAGAAAATTTCATCAAATTCGGATGAAAAATGTAAATGTTATGGCTGTTACAAGGATTGTACGTATGCGCATGCGCAGAGGCTTCTGTAAATTTTAAGGCCTTGATTTTCATTGGGGACCATCTACAACCTAATCCGCTTAATCCCTACAAATGTCATTGAAATCGGGTAGAAAATGTGGAAGTTATGGCTGTTCCAATGAAATTCACGTTTGCGCATGCGCAGTGGCTACTATCTTTCCAGGGGTGATGATCTTCATTGGGGACCATCTACAACCTAATCCGCTTAATCCCTACAAATGTCATTGAAATCGGGTAGAAAATGTGGAAGTTATGGCCGTTCCAATGAAATTCACGTTTGCGCATGCGCAGTGGCTACTATCAGTTCGAAGGTGATGATTTTCATAGGGGACCATCTAAATAATAATCTGTAACATCCCTGAAAATTTCATCGAAATCGGATGGTAAATGTAGATGTTATGGTCGTTACAAGGAATTCACGTTTGCGCATGCGCAGTCGCTTCTATCAGTCCGAGGATGATGATTTTCATAGGGGATCATCTAAATACTAATTTGTAACATCCCTGAAAATTTCATCAAAATCGGATGGTAAATGTAGAAGTTATGGCCATTACAAGGAATTCACGTTTGCGCATGCGCAGTCGCTTCTATCAGTCCGAGGGTGATGATTTTCATAGGGGACCGTCTACACACCAACCCGCACAATCCCTGAAAATTTCATAGAAATCGGACAATAACTGCGTATAGTTATGCGCGTTACAAGGAATTCATGACAGACACACAGACACACAGACAGACAGACACGGAACCAAAATTGTTCAGAAAGGTCTAAAACGCAAAACGCGAGTGGAAATTTTGATTTTGGAGAACTTTTTTTTTGTCCTTGAAAAGTGAAAACAAAGCTTCCGCTACCTTGGTAGACTCGGAAGTAAAATAACTTCCTTCCACCCCTTCCTGTAGGCAAGGGGTGCATGATGTGATTATCAGTATTGCAGTTTCGCACTAATCTGATCCCAGATCCAAACAACCCATTTTCCGGGCATCAAAAATCGATTTGCCATCGGGGTTCATCGTAATCGGTCCATCCGTTTTGAAGTTGCGCCCATTGATGCTCTAAAATAGCCTATTCCCTTCTGGCGGGTTTATTCGTTCCTTATGTACGTACCGTATTGGCGAATATAGGTTCTAGTCGCTCTGTTTAGATTTCCAACTTATCAAATTTTTCACGAAGTCGAAAACTCCAAATTAATTGAAAAAGAAAGTTGAAAGAAAACATTTTTTTGAGCTTGAGAAAAACGCTGAAAATGATTACACATCTGTTTATTATTTTTCATACAATTAACCATTGTGCGTTGATCATTGTTCTTGTATACAGGGTGTCCAAGTAGCTACGCTCTCCCCACTTATTTTCTCTAATTGTGTACGGAAAAAAATATGACCAACGCTATTCTTCATAATTTTTTGTGTAGAATTAAAAAATGATAAAATTGCGCTGCGCGCAATTGCGCAGCTATGACTAACTTTGTTTTTTCAAATGGGAACCCCCATTTTTTATTGCAGATTCGGATTCTACGTCAAATTTTATGGACATTTCACTTCGACAATTTTTTTCCCATGCTGGATCGCGTGTGATATCCTTTTCTTGATTTGATTTGATTTTACCGCATTTACAGCCGAAAGTCACTTTTTGAGGAGGAAATCATCGATTTTCCGTGGAATCTTTTCCGAGTATCGTTTTCTTCTCGAATTATTATTCCCTTGTGAAGCTGAACACAGTTTTGTAAATTTTACAATTGTTTTACACTTGATTGTGATTAATTTATTACCCTTCATAAGAACATCGATTATTTCCACCTCAAAAAGTGACTTTTCGGCCGTAAATGCGATAAAATCAAATCAAGAAATGGATATCTCCACGCGATTCAGCAAAAAAAAGTGCTAAGTAATGTGCCACGCTTGAGGTATACCTTCATCTCAATTATGGCACAATTCCTGAGTTGCCCAACTGCGTTCGCTGAGCGGGTTGCGCTCGTTAAAAAAAACATAGTTGTCGAAGTAAAATGTTCATAAAATTTGACGTAAAATCCGAATCTGAAATAAAAAACGCTGCAAATTATTACACAATGGTTTATTATTTTTTATTTTTCTACATCGATCACTCGTCTGCAAAGCCACCAACCATCCAACATGAAGAAAAACATCGATCGCATTTCGGTCAGCTTTAATTTGAACGGAGATTAGGCCTCTTTTGCGATTCACACTCGTGTTTCTGATTCATCGTACGTTCAAACTTTAAATTCTCGTAGTGAGCGAACGGTTTGTTCTACAGAGCTCCGGGTGGTCTCAAAAAATTCTAAAAATTCTATAGAATCTTATATTGAAGGAAAAACAATACCTTTATATCAAAATTTTTTGAGTTAGGGGCGTTTTCAAAATTTCAAAATTGATTTTGGAACCCTTAGAAGTGACCTACATCAACCAAAATCTTCGGGGCACAACTAGACCCCAATTGGAGCCTACATACCAAATTTCATCAAAATCGGTCAATGCTAAGTGGCAAAAGTGCCGCGGACGGCGGACGGACGGCCAAATCTTTGTTCGATTTTTGGATTTTACGTAGGTACCTTGAAACGTAAACCATCAAATTTTGAGGGGGTGTTAAAAAATGTTTTTTCTTGGTCGATTCCAAAGTTTCATTATTGAAAATAATAAACCAAAATGGGGGTTCCCATTTGAAAAAACAAAGTTGATCTTGGTTGCGCATGATTGCGAAATTTTGTCATTTTTAATTCTACACAAAAAGTCATGAAGGGTTTGTTAGTTTTTTTTCGTACACAATTAGGGAAAATAAGTGGCGGGAGCGTATTTACCTAATATTATTTATTTTACCCGAAGTTACCTAATGATCAACCAACTTTCAGTTGGCATGAAAAGTTTCAGTTCCAACTTTACTTGATGAAAATAGATAGTATTCGGTCGCATCGAATCAGCCTAACGTCACAGGTTTGCACTTAAATATCAAAACCCCTTACATAATCAACATATTCTGGATAAGAAAGTACATACCTGTTGACACTCATGAATGAGTATAGAACGATTCGAAACGTATAATAATATTATCTTTCAACCATTTCCCTCATGTCCTTTTCCTCCCTGATGGAAGAGCTGGTGCAATCCTGTAGTCCCCAGGATCAGCTCTTGTGAAAGAATCGTCTGCATCACTGGATCATCAGACTCTCTAGCAATCTTAACTAATAACTGAATTATTTAAGCATCTTGCTTACCTAGGTACCAGTTCTGTTTGTTCTGTACCTACCCAAAGGTAATAATTTCCTGTTATTTTTTATTCAATCTACCTATATGTTAGGCTCTGAAAAATTTCACCATACGTAGGAGTGAATTCGAAACTCTAAAAGATACGTTTGCGAAGAAACCTGGTGGACCCGCCCTCACAACAACTATTGGAAATGTGGACATTGAAGATCTGACTGCTGAGGACAGAGCATTTTTCCTGTCGAAAACGTATAAGACCACCTACGACGACTACTCCAAAACAGTCCCCACTAATCAGTCGGTATTAAAACAGCCCTTCGGTCGTCTGGATGATCAGATGCTATTGGTGGGTATCTATAATTTTGCATAATTTTCACTAATTTAATCTTCGGTAGGCTGAGAATGCAATGAGCAGGTTTTGTAGGTAGGTACCATATAACTACTCATTGGTAAGAGCTTACCTACTTACTGATAATTGAGTATAGTGCAAAGTAAACAACCATCTCAGGTTGAATTCTCAGGTTTGAATTTGAACTGCCATTCCTGGCGTCGCGGACGTCGTCAAAGGGAAGATCAGAATTTTCTGATGATTTCGCTCATTGCTCATTGGTGTAGTAAACATGGCGAGAAGAATACGATCAAAACAAATATTTCTGGGTAATTGCTTTTTATCGAGTTTTTTTTTAAATTTTTTTTACACCGCTTGCGTTGTTGGTAATATGGCTCCTTATTTTAGAATTTACCCATTCAGTTTTTACTTGGAATGAATACCGTAGGATTAGGATCCGACTCTCCTTTAAAATGATATTAATTTTTTGACGCTGCGGGAATAACAGGTATTGAACGCCAACAAGCCAGACCTAGCTTACTATGGTTTTGGGCTGCCGAACAAATGTTGCGAAGCTTGGGGTACAGCTCAATCAAGGACTTTGCCGTCGGAGGACCGTAAGCACGTTGTAGATAAAAGGAAGATCTCCGATCATTTCGGTAGAGCTGGTTACCCGGAGAAGATGTATCCGTATATAAGTAAAGGGGAGTTGTCTCCTCATTACGATGGATCCTTCGTATTCGGGTAAAATTTCTAGATAAAACTTTGTTATTATGCTAGATATCAACTACCTACAGTAGGTATATCTTAAATAACTAGGTACATGTAGGCCCTAGTATATACCGCTCTGAGTACATAATTCTTATGTATGCTTCCGTTGTTATAAACGTCTAAATCATACCTACAGCATTGGTTCATGTATCCTCCGCTAGGGATAGTAAAGCATTTTTCCTTTGAATCACCTGCATCGCATTGAATCACCTATTAGCAAATTGTTGTTTGGTCAATACATTGCTCAAACACGAACTATATAACCAAGTTTAAGCGAATTCGGTAGTGATATTCGTTGATGTCATTAGTGACATTAGTTGACATTTACCAAAAATGTTGTTTTTTTGGTGAATGTGGGTATGACTACAATAATTTAAAACGTCAGCCAAATAGATGAGGGACATTGCTTAGTCCCAAACAATAATCTCTAAGATTAAGTGAATTTGGTAGTGAAGCATATTTTATAGTTATGGATTGAATTGGAATTGGATAAGCATTTGTTCAATTTAAACCAGTAGGTAAGCGATAAAACATATATTTTTATTTACCTTCCTACTGCACAAAATCGTTTCACTAAATGTTATTTAGTTAGTATTTTGGGTAAGAAATAGTAGACTTCCCTCCCCCCTCGCCCTTATCTTCCGAAACATTTTAAGCAGCATGTGAGCCTCGAATTTGAACAGCATTTTAAAATCTATGATCAAGGTGAAACACCCAAAAATCCACAAAATATGAGGTTTTTCGAGTCCTGGCACCATGGTGGCGCCACTAATTTGTTCCATGGTGGCCCAAAGAATAGTTCATGAAAATTCATTTCATGAAAATCCACGTTTGTTAAGCATTAACCCCCTTTTCTCTCTTCAAAGGTAAAATTCAAAATTCCGGCAACGTTGTGCACAACTAGATACATTTCCGCGTCGAACAAGGGCTGGTGATGGATTTTCAGGGGTTGTACGAAATTGTTATAGAGCTATGCATTGAACTGTCAACCATCTGTATTCATTGACGGGGTCAGCTTTCATACGGTCCTCTAAAAATTTTATTTATATAGTAAGTGGATTTCCTGCCGGGCACAGAACAACTTTCTTAGCTTGAACAGAGAAAACCTTTACCTACAAGTTGCAATCATGTTAAGTGTCTACTGGGAGAATAAAAGGTAAAATATCTCAGCAAAAAGAAGAGTTTTGGGGAAAAGGTGAACCATATTTACAACCATTCAGGCCTCAATGGATTTTCCCTACCGGAATTGTTTCATCTGTTGTTTTTCTTGGAGGTCACTTGGTTCATCCCCTTTTCGAATTTGAATATTGGAGATAACACTCGATGATAATACCTAATTTAAGAAAAGCGAATTCGCCCTTCATTTTCCTGGCCATGTTTAGCTCCGTGAAATGATTTGGGGCAGCGTTGTATCTTCCTACTAATGTAAATTGTGGAAATCATTTTCTATCTACTTGTTATGGTTACGCTCTTTTAAACAGGTACACCGGACATCAACGTCATCCAGATATCCATGACTATCCAGAGGACATCACTGGTATTCTCAGGAGAGATTTTCCTAAACATGTTCTCAGGAATTTAACAACGAATCAAGCTATCCTCATCCACAAACCCATCCCGGAATGTGAAAATAGAGAACAGCTATCAAAAGAAATCAAAAATAAATAATTCTGACGAACTCAATTAGTTCTATCAACTGGTTAAGTATTAAACCTAACAGGCTTCTAAATACGAACTAACATGATTGATATACATTAATTTACTTGTGTAAAAATGTTCTAATCTAACGAGCAATTCACACTGTATTGACACTGGATGCTTTCTTCTTTTTTGGTTATCTTATTACTTAGTTGATAGGTCATCTTTGTATTTGAGGTTTTTAGTAACCAGGAATTATTAAATACTTTCAAGTGAAAGTAGATTCCATTTTTAGAGTTTCGACAACACCACAGTCTTCTACGATTAGTGGTTTTTATTCCATGATTTTTCAAAGTTGTGTCATTTAAAATTTAAACTAATCCAATTCCACCGAGTGAAATTCCAATAATGTACGAGGATGTCGTAGGATGTGTCAGCTAAAGAGCATCTGCTCTCCACTTAATTTACGAAAGTAAGTTGACTGTTCACTCAAGGTGTTTTCGATGTTTGCTAACCATGCGGTAAAGAGTTAGGTAGGTAGGTACCTAGAATCGTTGAGTCAACGGTCAATGGAAAATCACAACCATTAGTTATTATTTTGCTGGAAAAAAGCTTGAAACAGTTTTATAAATTTACGATAAGTCAAAAATGAAATTCATGTTTTTAAAATAATACTTTTAACGGTTTTGAAGCTAGAGACGTTGAGTGAAACAGCTGCAATTGTGAGAATGAACCGCCTAATTGAGTGCACCACGTATAGGCTGAGGGAGAATCTGGAAGACGTTCTGACGCCTTGGCCGATGAAAGAGGCTCACCAACGTACGTTGAGCGATTTGGACGTTAAGGTGCACGGAGTTCATCTGCCTCAAGCTGTACCTGAGAAATACTCTGAAGAGGCAGAACAAATCAAATGGGAACATGTAAGTCTGTATCAGGAACACCAATATTGTAACTATTCAAATATACAGTATATACGTAGTACATAAGTAGTATATACTACTTTGCCCCCCTCCCCACAAGCTTTAGCCTTGGACTAACTATTTAAAAAAAGTTACATAAGTGTGAAACGCGGGATGTCACGAAATTTCACGCCAACTGAAAATTTCATGAAAATTGGACATTAACTTCGTATATTCTTGCACCTTACAAGGGTTTGCGTACACACTGACACGAAACCAAAACCTTAGAGATTGCAAAGTCGGTCTTGTCATCAGACGGGTTTACAGCCGACTGTTGCCTTTCTTTTGTACTTGTTTTTATTGGTTATTGTTGTTGGGTAAAAAGCCAATTTCTAGTAATTCTAATCCCTTCTCATCATTCCAGTCGCCATTGAAAACCAAATATCTTCTCGAGAACCAATTTATTGCTATTGAGGATGAGAAAGAACGAGCTAAGAAAGCTGTAGAAGAAGGAATGCAAGTTCTGGACAACGAACCGCTGATTCCTGGTTTGAATCTTTTTGATGAAATTTTGGAGCAAGCTGAGGAACCCGATGACTCTTGGGCCATTTTAAATTCGGAGGACGAAGTCCGCTTCAGGTTTGAATAATACATTTTTACCTATACAACCTCATCGTTACTTTTAGTGAACTTCTCGTGAATTGAAACAGAACGATTTTTGACCAATTTAGTTCATCGAAGAAGATTTTTATTTTTTTTTATTACTTGCTATCTTCATTCCAGATCTAGAGTCTACATCTTCTTTGATATAGTTGCCTAAAAAAAAAAAAAAAAATTGGACTCTTTTAAATTTGCAACGATAGAAAATACACATAAGTATGCGACTTTAATACTCGTAGGAAACCCTATGGGAACACATAAATTATTGTAAAAATGTAATACATGTAAGGAATCAGTACACATGCAAATTATTGTCTTGAATAAATTTAAAAAACGCCGAGTAGCCCATCTAAAATCATTCATTTCTTCTGCCCTCAGATTGGAACAGTTTCTGAAACGCATGAGGTTACACTATAACGATTATGTTACGACGGGAGATGAAAAAACTTACGAACAACCGAAATACGAGCTTCCTCCAATGAGAAGAGAGAAAATTCGCCAAGGGTATCATGACAAACGGTACGTTGTTGTTACGAAAACAAACCTTGATACTAAGTAATTTAATTAACTAATAAACTCCGGTTTTTAATGTGGTAATTTCAAGATCGCGCTTATTTGGTGTACATACATTAAACTAGTTGATTTCCTTATGATCGTTCATATTCTTTCCTCTGTGGCTTCAGTTAGGAGGGGTATTGGGATCATGCTCCAAATTTTTGATTCCTAAGATCTGGCTTTTTTTCGACAAACAGAAATGGGCCAGATGAAGTTGAGGGAGTGGTTGTCCCAGTCTCAGCGCTATGTACCTATACCCTTAGTTCACATTGGTTCTACCCAAAAACGTAGATTTCGAAGAGTTGGAGTCAATGGATTTGTCAAGGCCTTCAAAAGGAACAGATTCATAATACCTTAGTTCACAAGAGTGTTGTGGATGAAAAAAAAACCAGCCAGTTTTTGGCACCATAGTTATTGTGAACAGAAGTTCGACACAGGTGTCTCGTACAATCAACGGTAGAGCTTGATGTTAGTTGATAAAAGCTCTAGCACGTGTCCTTTCAATATCGTTGAATGCCAACGACAATTATATTGCAGGTGTGACGACAACAGGAAGATGCTGCCACAAGTCTACGAAGCACCTCCTTATCCAGAATATTGGTTGCTGAAGAAGAAACCTAAGCCCCCAGCAGAGAAGGTTGAACCAGACCCAGCTGATGAGAAACCTCAGTGATTGCTCTTGCTCTTATCCTGAATAAACATACTTGAAGTACTGTGATCTGCCGAAACTGGGAGGATTTCTTGGTTGCTAGCTTGTTGGACCTCTTGTAACTTCGTGGTAAGTACACAAGCGTTAAATAGGGTCCCTCTCTATAGTTTAGTTTAAAACCTTCTCTATAGTTTTAATTTTTTTTAAATTTATCTTATTTTATCTCCCAAAGTTCTTATAGGTATGGCAATGAAGGGTGGCAATGAATAAAATGAAACTACAATAATACGAACTTTATTTCTTAAAAAAACTACTTGCCTGAATGACTGAATCTATCAAGTAGGTTCACTATCTGTCTAATACTTTAGGAATCAATGAATGGTTTACATTTTTCAGAGGTACGCTGGTGAACGTCTATATAAGGACATGAGTGTCTACTTTTTCGTGTTTTTTTCGATTTAAAAAATCCATTTCATTACATAGATATTCACCCACTAAAAAACGTAATTAAAAAAGATAAACCATATTTTCTAGACCAACTTCTTATTATTTCTTTTATAAATAAAACCTTAATAAATAAATAAATAATTTTTACACCGCAGCTTAATTAATTTTGAGAGTGACCTGATTTAAAAACTCAACATAGAACTAGTGATGTTTAATAAAATAAGTCTTAATGAAACAGAAATTATGTTTAGATACTCGAAATTTGGTGGGAGTTTCGTTGAGTGAAGTAAATCCGGTCACTGTCGTGTTACGCACGCCTTAGTTAGGTTCTCATCCTTGAGAACATTACGTACTCAGAATTAATTAAAAATGCTCATTAACTATAAAGTTAATAACATTTAGAACCAACATTGGGAATAAATATAAAGGCGAAAGAACATAGATGGTGTACTGTTATTAGTACACAATTTGGCTTTATCAGTAGATATTTATAGGCGACTGCAGCGCGCGTAAACATCAAAATCATCAAGTTCGACAAAATAATTACATCACAACGTCAATTAATTTCAGGCATTGCCTGAAAATACTTTTGCGGAAAAACGAACAATTAGGGTAAGTAATAACTATTTACATGAGACACTTAACAATACCTAATAATTGTAGGTATACAGCGAAGATCAAAATTGTGTCGTAAGAACGAAGATGGGAAGGCATTTGAGTTGAATATTTTTAGATCTAACTCGATGTTTAATTTTCCTTCGAGGGTAAACATTTACGAAAATAAGAAGTGCATGGTTTTCGAACCAACCAATGTGGTTACATTGTCTTTTATTTATGGTTATTTAATTTTAGACGACTCCAGTATTATAATATTGTATTCTAAAGTCAGATAATAATGAGAAATTCACTAAATATACAGCAGTCATATCACACAAAGTAATATACCGCACTACTAAAAGTTCATAAGGTAGCTGTACAGTTGAAAATATTGCAAATTTTACCCTCGGGAACATTTTCCAACTTAATTTTATGAAACCCGACTTGCTCAAAATATAATATTACGCTGTGGTGCAACGAATGAATAGTGAATTCCATTCTCGGGTCATATCCCCTTCCTGAGCTACTAAAGTTGAAAATATACTTCATCTACTAAAGTTGAAAATATACTTCATCTACTACTGGTTCATAATCGTGGTTCATTTTCCACCTAAGGCAACCAGACGTTAATGAAAATACATTATTAACAAGAAATGCCTATGTAGTAACAGTACGTGAATCTATAGGTGATTAAAAAAACAGCCCACCTTGTTCAGTAAAACCATGACAAATTGAAACCACAAAGTAAAACCTTTCATGTCTAATTGAATCTTAGTGTTCCTAGGCGATTATGATGACCGATTTTACTTACCAATTTTAAAACCTAGAGTGAATATTTTGGCCAAACTAACTCTAGGTTTTATCATATACTGTTAAGTATAACAACTCATTTTAACAACTTTTCCTTCATTTTATTTGACTATTAACAGATAACAATAAACCTGGTTTGCCTCAAAATATTCAATGGTAAGTAATTTTATTCGTTAGGGTTTATCACAGTTTTCAGATGAGACAATTATTGTAGGTAGCGCCTTACTATAATAAAATATTTAATTACAGATTATTGGATTCTCAATATAAATCTAGAAAATTTGCTGAGTACACAAGAACTTTGAAAAGATTTTATCAGGAACGCCGAGTTCCAGATAGTTGGCAAATAGGCGAAGGGGGCAGCGAATTATGAACCCACAAGCTTATGACTGAACAGGTCCATAATTAGGATTTCTGTCACTTAAAATTTTAGCGTTCCTGTTTCTACGCTGAGTAGGTATGGAAGACTAATAAATATGTAATATGGATGACAGTAAGAATTTTCAGATTGAGGAGTTTCTTTGTTTCCTTGACAGTCTCGTGTTAACTCTCGTGCACCATCTGGTTTGTTTTCTTAAAATCTGAGATGAACTCGATACCAACTGTTGTTGTGTTGTCGGTTGTGTTGTGAATTCAATAATTGTCATTCACTTTGCTTCAGAATCACTGATAGGTGATACTATTGATGATTCGTTACATAACTCTTAAATAGTAGATATTTGAAGTAGAAGTATTATTAGGACTACATTTCAAAAACCTCACTCATTGTTCGAAAATCCCGAGAAAAAATCCTGAATCTTACATATTTAAACAAGAAAAATTAAAAACATTGCTGAATTTTCTTTTATTAATGCATATTTTTCAAATTTCTCATTAAAAAAAATAAGTACCTACACGAACAGATGAAACGAGGTGAGCTGTTTTCATGGGAAGTTCTTAGTATTCGATCTATTTACGATTTCTTTATAGAATGGCCAAAAACTGTTACCTTCAGTCGAAAAGCACATTTTTTCCAACTGCGCTGAATCAAGAACTTCGGTGTTCTTACAGTTAAACCTCCTAGAGAAAACGGATCAGTTCTTGTTGTTATTCATCTGTCTCTTATTTGAGATTCATGAAGCACCTGGGACTGGTTGTGAGCTGCGGAGAGGGGGAGAGAAGAGGTTGCTTGGACAGCCGTTTGAGTCGACAGCACATGGCAGCCAAAGCGACGCTGAGTATGGTGACCACTGTGGCAAATGCCGCCGACAGGGAGGCTACCAGACCGCTCCGCAAGCATACGGAGTTACCCAATGTTCTTGCTCCTGTATCTGAAACAAAGAATGTTTTTGACAACTATAAGAATGTGACTATCGTGAGGATTACGCAAAGAGAATGATTGTATTCACTTGACAAAGCCCGTCCTTGACGGGTTGCTGGCAGTAAACTTCCGTTCGGTATGATGTCTAACAGGAGGGAATTTATTACTATCGGCTGATTATACTCTTGCCTTTATTTAAAGAGCTCTGGGATTTTTGAAGGCCCCGAAGGTTCGGAATCGCTGCAAGAATCCGAGCCCCAGCGGAAGGTCGAGGTATACCTGCGCGACCCCTCCGCCCGTGAACCCCCCCAACCCCCCAACAGTTTACCCTCTTCTGCAAATGCACACTTGATTCACAAATTATTTCGATCATCCCATCACCAAAATCGTGATCAGCGAGAAAAATTGAACATATCGAGTATAAACTCGAGGCAGGTACGATTAAAACTCAGCAGCCCTCTCCCGGCCAATAGTCTATCTTCTAGTAATAGTAATAAATCTAGTAATAGTCTACCTTCTCCGCGTCGTGTGAATCGTACGCATTTCACTCGGGCATTCAAGAGAGGTACGCCACCAATTTTAAGAGTTTTAGTGCATATTTAGTCTCAGAGAGGTTCCCTACGGAGCTAAAAGGAACACATTCAGATTGCTAAGAAATTAAAATAGCTCCCTGTGAAATATCTGCTTCGGTCGACCAGAAGGATCGGACTTATCTCATTCATCTGATGAGGAAGTACCAACAAAAGCGAATTTAGCGCGGATTATCAGGAATACAAAACAGCTTTGATCTGACCCGAGATCCGAGAAATGTACACATTGATAGACAGATAGTAAACTCTCAGTTTTTGAAAATGTAGGTAGATAGTTAGGACTTTAATTTCCGTTGGATTCGATCATTAATTAAACCATGAATTTTGCCAAAGAGAGCAATTGTCAGACCATGTAAGGCTCAAAAATGTTTGCACTTAAAGAAATAGTTCTAATAATACAACTTACTATTGGTAAGAAGTGGCTCTTCAGGTCCTTCTTGCAAAACTCGTAAACTCTGGAACAGCGAGATGTTCTGGGAGATGTTTGCTGGGGGCGCCAGCGTACTATGCAGCTCGTCTATAGACCTTTTCCTCAGCTCTTTTGCGTTTCTCCAATGACACGGCTGACTCTATTGAAGATATGAACAAATAATTCGGATGCGTGAATGAAATTTATAGTTTTTGAGTCTCCAGATGCCAAACAAGTTACCAATGAAAAGGCTAGGGTTATGGGCTATGCATGAACGTTTTAAACAATTCTAAATAGATTTGTGGCAGTTTCTAAAAAATCGGAGCTTTTGAAAACTACTGATTATATACTCAGGAGGGTACACAGATTTCCATTTTACATAATACAACTTTGGAGAGTAGGTAGAGGTACGTATATGGGATGATTATTATTCAGTATCACACATACTTATCAATACACATATTAATCAATCAAACGCGTAGCTGTAACTAGTGATTTAACTAAAATCAGCGATTTTAGTTTGTACACATTTAGTCGTGTACCCCCAACCCTAGGGATGCTACATAATGATCCATAACTATCCTCGGAAACTTACGGGACATCTTCCATGACACATTCTCACGTCGCATTCGATGTAAAGAGCTGGCGAGCCGGTGAATCTGAATGTCTTCATATAAGCAAACACCTGCGTTTCAAAGACTCCAGCTTCTGACCACGAACCTCTGAACCTCGATATCAACTTGTCATCCACTGGACATCTGCAACATAAATGTGAGGATAATTGAGGTTTATCATTATTATTGCTAACGCTGCGTTTACACCTTCTCGCGAAAAATTGGAGGATGAGGACGCTCGCTACGAGCAAGAAATCAGTCGGTTTTTCCTAGCGAAAAATGAGTTTCGCGAGTGTAAACCCAGCAGGTAGATACTATGATGTTCCTTTTGCTTGGCATTTTTTGAGTCATTGGCAACCATAATTGAAACTTTAAATTTTAAATCATTTTCAGAAAAATCGTAAATCGTACAATATTTTCTCATGGTTTTGCCTCGGATAGACGGACAAACAGACACAGAACCAAACTGTTCATTGGAAATTTTTAATTGGACCTAGCTGCACGAATACAGAAAATTCCCTACAGCAAAGAAACAAATGTAGGTTAATATGATTTACATCTACGATTATCTGAGATCCACCCTACGCCCTCCACCAAAGGGCATTTTCTGTTTGTTATATAATCGAATTTAAGAACTTCGTGATTTCAACCTCGATTCGGGTGATGGTAAGTATGAAGAAGAGTTTTGACTCACCCGTACTGATCGATCAGCTGGATTTTCTTGTTTGCACCATTGTGAGCATAACAGTCATTGACAACTATATCAAATCCATCTGAAACAATTCACATTGCGTCAAGATTTTGAGTAAATTCAATAAGTAGTTCTATGTTATGAAAATTATAAATATACATAAAAAAAGGGTAAATAACGATTTGGTGAAACGTACAAGGAACATGATTGCTTACCATATTTACTCCTCATGTAGATTATCAACGTAAGAGGGTCGCCAACACGGACCGGTCCTGCTACTCGGTTTCCATTAGTACCGTACCCATATCTGTGAAGATTATAATTTGAACATAGCAGCAGAAAAAACAAAATTGGGCGATTGAGAAAAGTTGCAATAGTATACCTCCCCAACAAATTTAATAGAACAATTAAAAGAATAAAATGTACCCCTTCTTATTAATTTGTTGTTGCACCAAGTAGGTGTAAGTGCTATTTCATGTAGAATCTAGTGCATCATCTGACTAAGCAAGCTGATCACACGATGATTTACCTGATCTCCATGTAGCATTCGGGTGGTGATAACGTAAATACCACTGGATTGCCTGTTGCCACTCTGAAAAAATATCAATTTATAAAAATATTAGATTCTATTTTGAGTTATTTAATTCGGCACTTGGACGATTGATATTCTTGGCATACCCAAGAATATGCAAATCCCCAGGAATTTTTGGTGTGATCGTTGTCAGTTGTCGCCCAATGTATAAATCATTAACAGCGTGGATATTCATGAAATGTGCAAATCTTACTCAACATCAAGGAAAGGGAAGGTAACAGTTTTCCAAAAGTCGTATCCATATTCACAGGTGACTTTGAAGTGTTCGTCCCATTCCTCTTCTATCAAAGGGTTGTATTGGACTGTCACGGTATTCCACATGAGGTTTTTCTGTAAAGAATCATAATTTTGATAAAGAATCGTTGTCCAGCGGCTCAGTAGAGGCGTAACAAACATTAGTCATTCCTTGAAAAAAATGAATATTTATGTGTGGTAGAACAGATAGGCATTATTATACTATATCTATCTTATGTATATATATCTTATCTATTATATCTATTTCCAATAAAAGTATCTATCCCAAGTTGCTAATTAAAAATATACTGGTGGATTAAACCCGTACACCCACATACATTTTCATGTAAAGGGAAAGATTTTACTATGGAGTACGAGGGTTTCGGGATAGCGTGGATTATGATTAAAGAAGTTTAAAAAGTACAACGGGCCCTGGATATACGAAGGACACGTGGCCATGGAATAAGTATATGGAATAAGTCTTATTCCATGACAGTCTCTGTTTCTGGAGTCTGGCACCGACCTCCATCGAATCAACCACGCAGCACCGATATCACCTATTCTTTAAAAGATTTATGCTATTGTATGATTTATACACAATCCTACTATCACCAGTCGGTTACCCGTGCGTTGTACATGGCTACGGATACTTATAAATCTACGAAAATACCTCATTGTTCGACAGGAGACAAAATTTTTAACATTTCAAACTCCAACTTCCCAATTCAAACACTTAATCGGAAGCAAGAAATGAAAAATCCTTGGCTTTGATACGACGTCATTAATATCACATTCAATGATCTACTCGGATAGATTCCATCAACTAATAGACCCATTTCAGGATCAAAATTCGAAAAATTTGAGCCATTTACGCTGATAGAAATATAATGTAATTAATTGATTAATTCTTGCAAGTTAACTGATAGCCAGCCATCAACTAAATGATTAAAAAATTTCCGCAAATTTCAAACAGACACTAAAAGACGGCGGTTTGGAGAGGCGGAAATGCATGTTGCTACTCTCTGTGAAGGACATTTGATTGAGAATTAGTAAATGTTTTACTCAAGTTACTGTTTCCGGCCTCGTCTCTTAGACTAATTGAAGAGAATACACACGAGACACACGAGAGAGACAAACGAAACATCCGAAATTCGAACCATTTCCGCTGTAGGAAATATAATTTAATAAAATCATTCGTACTTGCAAGTAAATTGATAGCCAGCCGTAAACTGAGTGAGTCAACATTTCTGCCAATTTGACAAATTTCAAACGGTCACCATTCAAACGGTCACCATTCAGGGATTTTGGTAGGTCAGACTTCCTTTCCCACCGTGGACGATAAATTTAATTAAGAATTGGTTACTGCTTTCGATATCGGCTCCTAGTCTGACGGGAGAGAAACATACAGAAGAGATACACATACAATAGAAACAGCAGAAATGCGATAAATTCGAACTATTTCCCGTGATGGGGATATGATATGAATGAATAATTAGTTCTTGCAAGTGGATTGATAATAAGACGTCGACTAAATTAGACAAAATTTCCACAAATTTGACGAATTTCAAACTGTTTTTTTCAAAAGAAGGGGTTTTCTGTGACAGAGATCCGGCTTTCTACTCACCATGGATGACAATTGATTAACTATTGGTTTGCAGCTTTCATTAATCTGTTTAGAAGGGAGTCAGCTTCTAATCCATCAGAAGAGAAACACGCAGAAGAAAAACAAATATACCCGAGAGATGCGAAAGAAACAGCTGGGAGGTCGAGCTGCGCAAGTCGTGAGTTCTGCCGGCATCCCCCTCAACAGAGGGGGAAATACTTTTCGGTATCATTTTCGGGTTTTCTGTGTTTTATTTTTCAGTTTCGTTCAAATATTTAGTTTATTGTTGATACGGAAGGTGGGGGAACGAAAAGTGAACGAATTCGAGTGCTTACCAAGTTGAAGAAAGGACTTTCGATGAGCTTTCACGAAAACCTACGGTAGATACCCCTAAATTCACTACCTAGTAACATTTATTTTGTAATGTGGAGCCTTTCCGTGGGAATTTGAATTTGTGTGCGCACTGAGATGAAGAAAGGACTGAGGACTTCTCATTTGAACTCAAGATACGTACCGACTTATTCAATATCTACATCAACGTGTATACTAACTTTTATTATGGCGTTGAACTTAATTTTTGTTTAAATAGTTTAGAGCCTTTATATGGGAATCGGTTTTCTACCGCGAAGGGCAACTTGAATGTTTTTCAAGTTCGTGTTTCTGGCAAAATGGTGGTCAATCGTAAGAAACACGAATGCGAAGTAATTCAATCCGTACTTATCTTTTCCCACCATTTTCTTTCGATTTCACTGAGATGGTTAAGGGTGGTGTGTGTTGTGTTGTACAGCCTGTATAAATTTTGGTACCTAATCATACATACAATGAGCATTCAAAATCTTGAATAGGTCCGTTTGAACATAATTTTCCCAATACCCTGTTGTTCGATTTTTTTCTATCTTAGTTGGTTAGTTGTTAGTTCTGCGGTGATTTCTTGTATCCAATTCATGCTTATATCCAATTTTGTTACGAGGAAGCTATGTGCACAGACTTGGAATTTTTTGTTAGGTTTTAGCCGCATTTGGAACGCCTTTCTTCTGAAAGGGGGGGTGTAATCAATTTTCGCTCTTCTGCCTCTTTGTTAGGGATATTGAGGGCAAAGACTTCCTCCCCGAAGCGTCTCCCGAAAACTCCCCTTTGCCAAGTGAAACGGAACGCAAGTCTACTTGGCAGCCGCTACCCAGTCGGTCCAGTTAGGGCCAACTGGAACGTAAAAGATCACCAAACCGTTCCAGCAGTGTCACTTGGTCTTACTCCATTGCGATGATGTACCTACTACCTCAGACAGACGCCCCCAATCAGCCTCCTACTACCTTTCTCCTTCATCTAGAGAACAACAATCGCGGCATTGTCAAGGCTTTTTTCTCATCTCCTGGGTCCATTCTTAACATCTAGATTCAGGTCGATGGAACAACATGTTTCCGAATTCTTTTGGTCGTCTCCGGAAAATCGTTTTTCTTTCGTGGTTATCTGGTTGTATTGAATAAGTAAAAGTAGGTAAGCTATGTGATCGAACTAAAAAAAAAAAAATCAATCGAGGGCAGTTTTTCCACTGACACGGTCATTAGGTCTGAACTAAAGAAGATTCAAAGTGGATGGAGGCTCTGACTCTTGATCCAGTTTGCATGAAGTGGGCAAATTTAATAAGATTTACTGGTGGGTACTTGGAATATTCCTGGACTGAACAGAGGGAGAGGTAAATGAGAGCTGAGTAAGGACATGAAATGTAACTGATTTCATTGGTAGGTGTGAGTCTTATGTATAAATTTATGAGGTTTATTGGTTTTCCTGTTTTTATTAGATAAAAACTATTCAAATAGATAAAAATTCGTAGAAACAAGGGAAATTTTGTGATTCGGGGGATTCCCCACCGTTGGCGCTCAACTCATTCACGTAACTGAACCAGCAGAATACGCGGTTCTCTCCTCCAGAAATACAACCGGGGATCTTTTCTGTTGAATTAGGAATCGCCTTTCTTTTTTCGACGAATATTGATAACAAGTTTGGTTTCATTCTGTTGAACATTGTCACCAGTACATTTAATGACTTTTTGATGTCAATCTTATTTCAATTTAGATGCTTCTTTTCTCGATCAAAGAATTGAAAAGTAGATGAGGTATAATACCTACAAAATCAGAGTTTTCAAGTATTTTTTAAACAGGAGGTTACAAGTAACTTTCCTACTCCTTCTGCGATTTTTCATTAATCCTAAGGAAACCGAAAGGCAGCTGAAAAACATAGTACACGACTTACCGCAGGGTTCTTCCTGGCATCCTCTTGTCTTGAGTTCTTGCCAAGCGTGCCGCATCGGTTGAGTTGAATGTAGAATTCGTAGTACTCTCGTCCAGTGCCGTTGATGTAGACGCAGTCCGGGTCGTAAGAGTAACCAGAAGAGTACAACAGTCCTCCAAATGAGCCGTTGAACCCTATCCGGATCTTCATGTAGTCGTCCTGACACTCCGCTTCAATGTCTGGAAAAAATAGACAATTTCCGTTACTTAAAACGTCTACTAAGCTATTGCGAGAAGGTTGAACTTTGATGATCTGAACTGAAAATTGGAGCACTGATTAGCTTGGTTACACCAACGTTCTTCACTCGTAAACGATCAGAAAACCGAAAAATAACCATCATAACCGCAATTAGCTCCTCTATTGTGTTAATGTATGTCAATCTTTACCATCATGATCGTAAAAATCGTAGTTTATATTGGATCCTGAACGAATAATTTGGCTCCCACAAGATTAAGGCCTTACACATTCATGTTCGCTTGCTTGAAAAAAAACCCTTTGGCATAAATCAATTTGAACTTTTGGCATCTGAATTTGAACTTTCGGCAAATCCATTACGTTTCGACAACTACTAGAGTCCTTGCCCACCTTTATTCCTTCTACAATGTTCAATAAAGTGTTCTTTCTCTCATGAATTATTATTCCAGGTACTGCTCTTCATTACGAAGAATCATTCTCTACATTACAACTGATTTGGTCCATAGCCGAAATGTCGCTCATCATTTTGAAACCGTATAGGTAGGTAAAAGGTCAAAGAAGGTCTATTATGACCAGCAATCCAACTTATCACCTGGTGGTATAACAGGATAATGTTATAGATCTTTTCTCCTTTTTGCTCATTTTAAATTTTTCGAGGCAAGGGGGGGGGGGAAAGGGAAAGGGACTGTCCGTCATTTTGAAGATTTAGGGAAGGTTCGTAAGACGTTTTTCAACATATTTATGGTACCCAGAGATGGGCGAAATCATAATCGTAATTACGATTACGATTAAAATCATATGGAAATTGTATGATTACGCTGTAATCGTACGAAAAGTGTATGATTACAGTATTATTTTCAGGGTTATTGAAGACTCGCAGGACGCCAAAACTATTTTTCGTCTATTACCGGAATAGATTGAAGTCTTGCGGGCAAAGATTACGACTGTAATCATATGATTACGACTGTAATCATATGAAAATCGTAATCATAAGAGCGTAATCATACGATTTTTGTATGATGTATGTTTGGCTACAAATTGCTCATATATGAGTATATTGTATATATACAATCTTTGATCGTTTCTTTTTGCTTCCGAGTCTACCAAGGTAGCGGAAGCATGTTTTTCACTTTTCAAGGTTGAAAAAAAAAGTTCTCTAAAATCAAAATTCCCACACGTGTTTTACGTTTAAGGCCTTCTTGAACAATTTTGGTTCCGTTACTATGTGTCCGTGTGTCTGTCATGAAACCTTGTAACGGGCAAAACTATACAAAGTTTCTGTTCGATTTCCATGAAATGTTCAGGGATAATGCGGAATGGAGTGTGGATGGTCCCCTACGAAATTTACGGCCCCCAAATTGATAGTGGCGCATGCGCAAACTTAAAATCCTTGTATCAGCCATAATAACTTACCTACATTTTTCATCCCAATTTGACGAAAATGTTCAGGATTGTTTAGTTTGGCATGTAGATGTTTCCCTGTGAAAATCATTGGCCGGAACTGATAGTAGTCAGTGCGCATGCGTAAACGTGAATTTTGTAACAGTCATAGTTTCTACATTTCCCATCTGATGTTGATGACATTTTCAGGGATTATGCGGATTGGGGCGTAGATGGCCCCCTATGAAAACCATGACCCCCAAACTGACAGTAGCTTCTGCTACCTACATCATGCGTCTCACCTACTTTTTCTTTTCCGTTATGTGCCTTTCATTTTCGTTCTTTTACCATCAAAGCAAATTTACAATTATATTGCAAACACTTTATATTGCACCGACATCTCAGGACGAGATAGAGAGCTATTGTATACTAGAACTGACAAATCTGGAATGTCCAAAATCCTCAAATACGTCTATTATCTTCAAAATTCAGATACACCAGTCAGAATTCCCCTTCACTTCTTGACCCAAAATCTTCAAGGTTGAAGTACTCGTATTACTGATCCTCCCATTAGTTGCAATCCTTGAAACCATCAGATGGCATTCTAGCAAAAAATTTAATTTCCTTTATTCGACCACCCTTATTTTACCAGAAACAGACGAACACTCCATCGCATACTTCTCAGAATCTGAATCTCTTGCTATGAATACACTATCATCTACTGTGTAAATATATCATCTCAATGGATGCGCCATCAAATCTGTTCCGCAAATCAGTCAAAAAGTATCTTATAGAAAATGATTGACCTACTAACGTAGTTTGAGTTTTGCTCCAAGATTGGTTATACTATTTGTTTGGTGTTTATGTCAATTTAATTTATTGATACATTTCTAGGTAGGTACGAGAAGGTATATTTTTTCACATCAGCCAGTTCAGAATATCCAATCTGATTTCTTTGATGACCTGATAACAAAATTAATATTTATTGAAAAAACTCTGCAAATTATTACACAATGGTTTATTATTTTTCTATATAGATCACTCGTCTACAAAATCACCAACCATCCAATATGAAAAAAAAAAATCAAAAAAAAAAAAAAAAAAATCAAAAAAAAAAAAAAAAAAAAAAAATCAAAATCCACAACCATTGATCGCATTTCGGTCAGCTCTAATTTGAACGGAGATTAGGCCTCTTTTGCGATTCACACTCGTGTTTTGATTTATATATATATATACTTCAATATAAACCCTTAAATTTTCGTAGGGAGCGAACGGTTTGTCCTACAGAGCTCCGCGTGGTCTCAAAAAATTCTAAATATTCTATACAATCTTAAATTGAAGGAAAAACAATACCTTTATATCAAAATTTTTTGAGTTTGGGCGTTTTCAAAATTTCAAAATTGATTTTGGAACCCTTAGAAGTGACCTACATCAACCAAAAACTTCGGGGCACAACTAGACCCCAAATAGAGCCTACATACCAAATTTCATCAAAATCGGTCAATGCTAAGTGGCAAAAGTGCCGCGTACGGCGGACGGCGGACGGACGGCCAAATTTTTATTCGATTTTTGGATTCTACGTACCTTGAAACGTAAACCATCAAATTTTTAACACCCCCTCAAGTGTTAAAATTTTTTTTTTCTTGGTCGATTCCAAAGGTTCATTATTGAAAATAATAAACCAAAAGGGGGATTATGTAGGTCATTCTCACATGTTGGTGTTGCCAGTTCAGCGGTGAATCATTTCACGATGTCCTCCTTCATCCGCCGCAACAGCTCTGTCCCATTCATAGTATTATAGTACAATGTATTATTACTTATGACTGCTATAACCATTTGTTGGTTTTAGAAACCACATAAGGTATACATGCACGTCGTTGTTCTCATCCCCCCAAGTACTCGGTTGGCCGGGAAATGGGTCTTCGTGACGCCATACATTTCGCGCTGTTCCACACCACCGAGCATAGTTGAAACTTTTTTTTAGCTCTGCCTACGTAGGTACTGAGTCTGCCCGATTAATTCACCCGTTCACAAGCCAACATCCGTGAAGAGATGTGACACTCGGGACATGGAAAAAATTATCGAAATAAAAAAAGGACCTAGTGAAAAGGTTGTCCTATTAACCGAGTTTCATAAAAGGACCAGTGTCTTCCTTCTCCCAATGCAACCGTTCAACCGTAACTCCCTCGTTTTCGTGAGATAGAAAGGTTAACCAGAAATGGTCAACCAATAGTGATTGCTCTTTACCTTATAAGGTGTTACTATCGTACCTCCCGTGATCAGAAAAATAAATGCCTAATATTCCTACAAAAGAACTAGGTTTCTACCTACACGACGAGCTTTAAATACATTCCTTTGGCTGCTTGTCTGTTAGTCCAATACAGATGTTAGCTAAACGACTTGAACGATATTCTCCTAATTTGTTCCTTTTATACTGCGTAAGTAATTCAGAAGGCACATAAAATCGCAATTGATCATCTGAAATTTGAAATTTGCGGAGATGAGATATTTCCGTCATTGGACAGACCTTCGCGATTCACACTTAGGTTTCTGAAAACATTATAAATCCAACCCTTAGCAAACTGTCGGTCTTATAGAGCTCTGCGTGGTCTCATTTGATTCCATAAATTCAATTCCATTTTAAATGTTGACGAAAAAAAAACAATACTTTTTTGTTAAAAGTTTACGAGCTAGGGCGTTTTGAAAATCTTGACCTTGATTTTTTCACTTCTGAGAAGTGAATGAATATAACGAAAAGCTTCGCTGCACTCGTGGACTCCAAATGGAGTTCTTACACCAAATTCAATAAAAAAATTTAAAAAATCGTCCCACGACAACCAATTGAGTACTTTCTCTTTCGTGCGCCTTCGGCGCGTTGAAGTCGGTCAAAAAAACGCTGCAAATTATTACTCAACGGTTTATTATTTTTATATAGATCACTCGTCTACAAAATCACCAACCATCCAATATGGAGAAAAAAAAATCAAAAAAATAGAAAAAAAAACAAAAAAATCAAAAAAAAAATCAAAATCACCAACCATCGATTGCATTTCGGTCAGCTCTAATTTGAACGGAAATTAGGCCTTTTTGCGATTCACACTCGTGTTTTAATTTATATATATGTATATTTCAATATAAACCCTTAAACTTTCGTAGGGAGTGAACGGTTTGTCCTACAGAGCTCCGCGTGGTCTCAAAAAAGTCTATAGAATCTTAAATTGAAGGAAAAACAATACCTTTATATCAAAATTTTTTGAGTTAGGGCGTTTTCAAAATTTCAAAATTGATTTTGGAACCCTTAGAAGTGACCTACATCAACCAAAAGCTTCGGGGCACAATTAGACCCCAAATGGAGCCTACATACCAAATTTCATCAAAATCGGTCAATGCTAAGTGGCAAAAGTGCCGCGTACGGCGTACGGTCAGCAAACATTTGAACGGAGATTAGGCCTCTTTTGCGATTCACACTCGTTTTTCTGATTTATCGTAAGTCCAACCCTTAAATTCTCGTAGGGAACGAAAAGTTTGTCCTACAAGGCTCCACGTGGTCTCAAAAAATTCTAAAAATTCTATACTATCTTAAATTGATGGAAAAACAGTACCTTTATATAATTTTTTTTTGAGTTAGGGCGTTTTCAAAAATTCAAACTTTGTTTTTCAACCCTTAGAAGTGACCTAAATCAACCAAAATCTTTGGGGTACAACTAAACCCCAAATGGAGCCTACATACTAAATTTCATCAAAATCGGTCAATGCTAAGTGGGGAATTTGCCGGGTACGGCGTACGGCGGACGGACGGCCAAATTTTTATTCGATTTTTGGATTCTACGTACCTTGAAACGTAAACCATCAAATTTTGAGGGGGTGTTAAAAATTTTTTTTTCTTGGTCGATTCCAAAGGTTCATTATTGAAAATAATAAACCAATAGGTCCATGGTAACTAAGTACCGCGTGCGGCATACACAGTAAGACTTGGGCGTCCTTAATCTGGGGTAAAGTTGGAGAACTCTCAATAGAAAAAAAATAACCACACACTAATCCTTTTTAGACCATACTGAATCCAAAAACCATAGGTATGTCTGTGTGTAGGTGTGCGCGTGTATGTGTGTATGACAAAATCGTGTGTACTCTGCCCAGACCTTAGTTTTCAACCGATTTTCGTGGTTCTTTTTTATTCGACACGGAAAACTATCTAGTTGTGCTCTACGTCACCGGAATTTCGAATTTTGCATTTTAAGGGGGAAAGAGGGGGTTAATGCTTTAAAAACGTGCGTTTTCGGGCACAATCTTGTAATTTCTGCGCAGGCCTCAATTTCCAACCGATTCGCGTGTTTCTTTTTTGTTCGACTCGGAAATCTTCCGAATCGCACACTGTTTCACCAGAGTATCAAAATTAGCATGGTGAGGGGGCGAGTGGGGGGGGGGGGCATAATATTCACAAAATATCCAAGTTTTCAATATCTCGGTTCCTTTATAGCTTACTAATTGTACCCAAGCTTTGAAATTGAGGAAAAATCTCTCGAATTGGCATGTTGGGTATCGTAGATCATGGATTTTGAAATTCTCTTCAAATTCTAGGATTCTATACCGCTAGAAATGTTATGATGGATAATGGCGAGGGGAGGGGGGAGACCATTATTTCTTGCCTAAAATACCAAATAAATTCGATCGAGTGAAACAGTTTTATCGCTTTAAATTGACCTAATGCTTATCCAATGGGACGTCGCATGGAATACATGTCAATATGTTTTGATTCGATATTTGGATTCTACTCAACCTTGAAAGATTAAACCTTTTTTTTCTTGCTCGATTTTTAATGTACAATATTGGAAATAATATAAACCAAATCAAGTGCATCAACTTTTATCTGTGCGTTACTCGAAAAATTATTGCTACCTGTCCTGAACCGAATGCTCCCAAACAGCTTTTCCGAAATTGGTATATAAATTGGGTTCACAGTGTGATACAGAGGAGGAAATATCCTATTTGAAAACAATGTGCGAAACTGATCGCAACTTTTGAAAGATTAGACGGATTTTGATTGGTTTTTTTCGCATTGTGCTCACTACTGTCCATAGAGTTTTAGGATAATGTAACATATTATGCTATAACAAATTAGAGTATTGTGAGTAACATGCAACTGTTCGCAATTGAGATGTTGTACTCAACATGGAAATCTTCGTATTGTGGTCGTCACACTTTAACGTAAGACGGCCAACTGAATGAGGTACAACGACTCTAACCATAAGTCCCATAATACTTGCCTGCCGTGAGTATACAGTCCGGCGAGACTACAATCTATACATCCACTTGGATGAGCGAGCGAAGAAGGCGGTCAAGCTGGTTCAAAAGTGAGTATAGGTAGGTACGCTCTGAAGCTAAGGTATAGCCAGTTGCAACTAATTTCCCCTACGATTTTCCCACTAGTCCTGGTACCATTAACTACTTTCCAATGGACCTTCAAGAATTGAGATGACTGGCAACCCCATGGATCTCCTATCTTTGGGATGACGTAAAATGGTCGAAAGAGCTGATAGTTTCTCTCGGGTCATCTACGCAATGTTTCCTCGATGTAACAATGAGCGGCCGGCACGACCGACACGGCCAGGTTCACCGTCCAAACAGATAAAGTCTCTCCGAAACTCGTCTACCGGTTTAAGCAACCGTTTTATATTTGTTGTTACTCTTCAGTCTGCATCTGCACGGTACATTAATGGACCGTTCGGAAAATGACGAAAACGTAGGTCACGGTCAGGGCTCCTTTAGTTTGACAAAGTGGAGGGTGACAGACTGGGCAAAGTACTCCAGAGGTACGTGTACAATCATATTTAAACTGTTAAAAACTATCATCTTGATTGACCTATCATAACCATATCTCTCCATGTAGGTATTTCATAGGTACTTGTACTTCTACAAACCCAAAATCCTTAAAATTAATCTTTGAAGTTAATGCGACTGACTCTTCCCCGACGGGGATTCCATATATTCTGTGATTTGAAGGCTTCACACCATCATTACTACAGTCGAACTTCACAAGTACCTAATTATTATTTACGTTCCGTGTTTATTATCGTATACACAAGTTAAACTTAACTTGTGTAAGTTAAGCTTAATCAAATAAACTTATTTGATTTCGTAAATATCAACTTACCTATACTCCTCCACTCTCATATGTTGGGCATAACTTTCTCATAATTCAGTTGTTTGTTATTAGAGAGTCCTACAATAAGACTTCGGCGACTTTATGGGAAATTACATTGAGTGAAACTGTTTTGTGCAGTAGGAAGGTAAATACAAATTAATTACTGGTTGAAATTGAACTAATGCTCATCCAATAGGACATCCCCTGAAATGCATGCATTAATAAGCAATTAATGCATTAATAAGATCGACCTTTTCATCGAATATGCCAATGGTGTAGTCACAGGTTAAAATCGTAACAATGCTATAATATTGGGGGTAAGTTCAATCATCATTCATTCGTGTAAATACTAGTGTCTTGAGAAGTCCGTGCTCTATGGCTAACAGGTCTCAAGGCAAAGTTGGAAGGGAAAGCTCTCACTCAAACGGAAAGATCTTCCGATAAGCGAGTGCTGTGGTGCTCTCCTACGGGGGTTGGAGATTTCGATGTTCTGTGGACGTTTTCAAAAAGTCCTTCGAAAAGGGTGTCTATGGGTTTTTTTACTTTTTGTGAGAGTTTTTACGGTGGTTACTTTTCACACAGACAAAAATTAATTGTCATCTTATTCGACGTATCCATTTTTGGTTTATTATTTTCAATTAAGTATGAACCTTTGGGATCGAGCAAGAACAAATTATTGTAACCCTCGATCAAAGATTGATTGTTTACCGTGAAATGCGCCAACTTTGTGCCACTTTTAGAGGATTTTCCAGTGCAGTGCCCTTAAAATTGAGCTAAAAGGTTGCCTATTTCACCTAGCATATCTACACACCTCAGGTTTTTAATCATATGTTTAAAAAAAATCTACGTTATATGAGAAAGGAGGAAGATTTTTTTTTGTGGCACAAAGTTGTATACGTTGAGTGCGTCAACTTTGTACCACATCTTTTCCCCCATCCCAACACGCTCTAGTCTGGTCCTGGCTCATAGTTGTCACTTCCAAGTTGTTTGTGATACTTTTTTGAGTCCAACTAGTCTTTTTTTTGTTGTAAATCTTCTGGTTCTAATTGAGAAAAAACTCTGGTAAACAGTTCAATCTACATTTTCAAACTCGATAGAAAATTTTTAAACTCCTGTTCATTGAAATTTTATTGTAAGCCTTAGAGGTTTGTTTTGACATTTTCATGTCTTTGCCCTGGCACATAGCACAAAAAACTGTCACGAAATTGCGTAACGAAATTGTGTTACAGTGCCTTTATAATGATTTCCGCTTACAACGACCCCGTTGTTAGGTTTGTTCCTTTTCTACACTTTTTAACCCACAAAAATCGTTCACCACTCATTGGAAAGCTCTCGATTTAACGAACATTTTCATGTTCTCCATAACATATTGACTATACGAATAGCGGAGCTATGGGCATAACTGTTCTCATATTTTCTTTACAAACTAATGATCGTGAGTGTAGAAGATAATTAATCCGGAATCGTCTATTTTATTGAAATTAGGTACCTACCTCTTAATATTAATAATTGACACAATTATTAATATTAAGAGGTAGGTACCTAATTTCAATAAAATAGACGATTCCGGATTATTATCTATAGATATTATCTATGTTATTATGTTAATGATTCGTTTCACATTCTGACAACAACGGAGGGTGGGTTATAAAATCCTATAGTGAGGTAAAAAGCAATAGGTAAAGACATGAAAATGTCCCAATGCGTTGCAGACTCGTATGCAAGCGTTTTTACTTTCCAATCGAGTGTGAAGCGTTTAGTTCTTTCTAATAAACTTGATTGTGAAGGTGTGAAGCCAGTATGGTGTGGTAGGTAGTACCTAGCTGGTAGGTAAAAAAATTTACCCACCAATTTTGTAGGAATTTTATTCGATTTTCGTATTCCATGTACCTTGAAACGTAAAACATCAAATTTTGAGGGGGGGTTGAAATTTTGAAAGTTTTCGATTTTTTTTTTACTCTCTAACTGACTTGTGAGAACCGGATGGAGAATTATTCCCCGTATTTTTCCAATCTTAAGAAAACGAAATGCAAAGGAGGAATAGAAAAAAAGTAGGAAAACAACAAGAAAAACAACAAGAAGAAAACAACAAGATTCCTTTCAAAAATCACAAAAACTTGTGTAGGTACGAATTTCTCAGCATTTAACTGAAGCTAAGAATACGTTTTCTGCTATTTTTTTGGGGGGTTTAATTATTAATTCTCTAATCTGGTGTGGACAGCACCATGTCCAGAACTTAGTTTCTTTTTCATGGTGGAGATTTCTCTTCCCCTTTCTTGTCTGTGCCCAACACCAGACTAGGGTAATGATTCCCACAATACTAGACTACTAAGAATTGTGTTTGACAAACATTTACAAAAATTCTACTAAGAGTGTTTGGCAAATAGCTTCATCGTACCCATAACCCGATTATAAAGAGTGTCTACCATTGGGAGGGACCAAACTTCAAGGATCGATCAACCAAACTAATTTGCAACAAAACATGTCTCGTCACAATAATTTTTGTAACCCTCGCAGAATGTCTTTTATTTTACTTTGATTTTTTTTGTGTGTTTTTGACCTTGCACCACTAAGATGGTCATAACTCTCTCAAATAATCATGAACATTCAAATCTGATTACACCGTCTGAAAGAGGAAACCTTCTTCTTTGAAGGCATTTAGTAGTAAAAATCAGTAAAGTAAACAACCACTCGCGTCGCGGATGTCATCAGCTGTCTTCCAAAGGAAAGATCAGAGTTTTTTGTTCTGATGAGATCGTTTATGGCTTCCCATTGCCTAACCACCCTGGGTTGTGACGAGGGGGGGCTGAGCCCGGCTCGCACGAAAATACGCCGCCCCAGCGAGACTCGAACTCACGGCTTTCCGGCAGTAGTCGGTCCGAGACTCGTCGCTGAAAGACGCACGCAGTATCGAGCGCGGCAACAACTGACCCACACTTTAAAGCCAATTATGAAAAAAAATTCAAAGTCAAAATTTATAATTTTTTAGGAACTCGCCAATCTTCAGACTACCGATTGTCCCATAATAAATAGCACTATCGTGGTGCCCTAAAGGGGTAAACTAGGTACCCCAACATCTCAGCTTTCCAACGATATCTCAGTCTTGAGGTTTTAAAGGAAACTTTCTTGAAAAAATTGAGTTTTAAGAACGCCGGAAATTATTACACAAAGGTTTATTATTTTTCTGATAGATCACTCGCCTGCACAGAACACAACCATTGTCACTACCTACCAACCTAATTTCGCTTCACATTCAAGTTTAATTCAATAAAATAAACGCTTCACTCAATTTAAAAAAAAAGAAAAATGGTTGCTAAGGGCGCAAATCTGAGTACTACAACTCAAAGAAACGAACAGCGATCTTTGATCAGCTAAAATTTGAACGGAGATTAGGCCTCTTTTGCGATTTACACTCGTGTTTCTGATTTATCGTAAGCCCAACCCTTAAGTTTTCATACCAACCGATTGTTTGGTCCTAAAAAGGTTCTGGTGGTCTCATTTGTTCCAAAAATTCAATACTACTTATCTTAAATTGATGGAAAAACAATACCTTTATTTCGAATTTTTTTGAGCTAGGGGGTTTTCAAATTGTCAACCCTTATTTTTAAACCCTTAGAAGTGACTGACATCAACTGTTATGACCCACATATCAACAATAAGTAGTTCTTAAATAAAGAAGCCGACGGGAGGATCCCTGAGTGAGTCACCACCCACTGGGGGAGACAAGGTACGGGGGATACACCGACATGACGTCACCCTTCCACCTCTCTCTCTCCCGAGCTAACGAAATGAGTATATAAGCTCACTCAGGGATGCTCCCTTATGCCAATCTAGTCAAGTCTATCGTCTTTATCATCAGTGGATCACGTCGGGGTCACCACTGTTATATTCGCGTGTCGGCGAGTGAAGGAGCTGACCTTCTCGCTGCGGCGTTTGTTTCTTCTTTTAGTCCTACTCAACGAAGAGAGTGTTCCCTATCCTAACATGCAGTGCTGTCGCATCGGCGGTTCATACCCACACCGAGGTGCTAAGCACTGTGGAGGCGGCTAGCCCGTCAGCCCCGGCGTTTTAGAGAAACCTACCGACGGGAAGACGGGATATTTACCTATTGAGCCTAGTACTTCTAGGAGATCCTTATTCGAGGAGAAGGTTTGAGAGCGAAATGATAAAGACGATAGACTTGACTAGATTGGCATAAGGGAGCATCCCTGAGTGAGCTTATATACTCATTTTGTTAGCTCGGGAGAGAGAGGTGGAAGGGTGACGTCATGTCGGTGTATCCCCGTACCTCGTCTCCCCCAGTGGGTGGTGACTCACTCAGGGATCCTCCCGTCGGCTTCTTTATTTAAGAACTACTTATTGTTGATATGTGGGTCATAACATCAACCAAAAACTTTGGGGCACAACTAGACCCCAAAAAGAGCCCATATACCCAATTTCATCAAAATCGGTCCATGGGAACTAAGGAAAGTGAACTGAGTGGAGAGTGAACTAAAGAACGGCGGACGGACGGAAAATTTTTGATTCGGTTTTCAGATTCTACGTACCTTGAAACGTAAACCAACAAATTTTGAGGGGGGGGGGGGGGTAAAATTTTTTTTTGTTGGCCGAATCAAAAGCATATTTCGCTACTGAGTAGACCCAGTGTTATTGCTTTCACTTTTCAAAGATTGAAATAACAAGTCCTCAAAGATCAAATTTCCACTCGCATTTTACGTGTTAGGCCTTCCTGTACAATTTTGGTTCCGTGTCTGTCTATCTGACAGTCAGTCTGTGTGTCTTCAAATCCTTGGATTACTGGTATTATTAATTATATCTACGTTACAATGACAATTGTTTTGCTGATTGTTCTTTAATTTAATTTCATAATAATTATGAAACTAATAATAAAATAGAACTAATTAAATTATTTAATTAGTTCTATTTTTGGAACTAAAATTGCTACAAGACATTTTTTGTTGAAAATTAGTTGTATAATCGATATTTGAAGTTTGGTCCATTCCAATGGTTGACATCCTGTACAGATGGTCCTAGCTAATCTGTAACCATCAATCAATAAGTACCGTGCACTATCCTATTGGGGAGAGAGAATTGTACCTGAACTTTTGCTTAAGAAAGTGAGCCGAATTTTAGTTGATTTATTGCGATTTTTTTCGTTTCTTCGAAAAGAATATCATGTCAACTACCAAGAATCAAATTTCGTTTTAAAGGCATCTAAAATGTTGGGGTAACAATATTTTGATGGTAAGAACTTAACGTCAAAATAAACTTGATCGTTTACCATGCCCGATATTGTGGTTGGTAGGTACTATTAATGGAAAATTTGTCGCAGTCGGGCAAATAATAAAAAATCTTTACAGAACAATAATAAACCGTTGAGTAATAACTTGCAACGTTTTATCAATCAAAAGCTTCAGAACTACCATCTAGCAGAAGGTATAAATTGGAAAAAAGTTTCTTAACATTCGTAATGCCTCACGATGCATAATACCAACTGAGTGAAATCACAATTTCTTCCCTCACAGATTACAAGTGCAATAGAATGGAGGTTTGACACAAGTGACGTACTGACGGTTTCATCGGCAAAATTAATTCTCCTACTATCCATAAGGGAGTTGATTCTCGACAGAGGATAAAGAGGTGTGTTAACACAGATTATTTAGGCCTTATCACCACTTAACCACCTTGATTTGAACCACATTTCCAGGTGATTTACTATCAGTGGATTATCTCCGAACCAAAAGCTGTCACTATGTTGATAACGTGTTATCTTCGGGTAATCTACCGATAAAAATCTTTTTGTTAAACAGTCAAAATCCTGTTCCAAATATTTAATTTTAATTGTGGCTCCGGGGTTCATTCACGCGGGCGAAACTGACCCTTGGGGGACTCTGCCGATGTAGGAAGGCCTTTTATCTAGCATCAATATTCTCAAAAATACGATTCGTCGTCTTACCCGCTTCGTCATATTACTCGACTTTCTTCTACTTCTGACTTGAAGTGCCTCCTGAAAATGTAGAGAACTGGCTTCTCAAGTCCAAGGTGGCTATAGAGGAAAGTTATATCAACGGCCACTATGAAGGCGAGCAGTGGCACCTTCTCCTTTGAAGATCGGTCACAGCATTCCTGGTCACGCTTCATTACCTAGATGTTCGTCTCCCACAACGATCTTTAAGGATTTTTTCCTGCCCGCATTGAGAGTTTCTTCTGGAGCTCAATAGATTGCTTCGCCAAACTATATAATTTAGTTCTGCCCCATTTTTTCACCATTTGATCAGCTCAACTTCTTCATGTTGGGTAGAGTAATTTGAGAGACAATGCTTATTTAGGTCAACAAAAGCTGACACACATAGCATGCATAGCTAGGTACCGTAGTGTCCCCTTATAAGATCATCCAGTAGAAATCAAAGGTAATAAGTATATACTCGTACAAAAAATTAAATAACATTAATTTGACGATGAAAAATATAGTAGGTAAGTGATGTTGAGAGACCATCGAATGTGTCCTCATTCACCTTTACCGTAAAATCCACGTTTTCATGATCTGAATACGTATCGGCGAACCTTAACGTACTATGTCGGTGTGTTTGAAGTTGTTCATTTTTTCGTCTACGAAAACTTAATATCCGAATGATTAGTGACAAGTTCAGCTTTATAAATAAAGGAGATGAAGATTTTTAAGTTGAACTTACGTTGAACTCTGGTTTTGTTGTTGACATATCTCCTGGAGTCCCAGGTTTCCAGGCCTTGCTGGGCTCTCCAGTCCAGCAATGCGTGTTCAAGCGGTCTCGACCGCAGTTGGGTGTTGATTGGCACATACCCTTCTCCGATGTAGACCACCTGTTTCAATTAGTGATCATTATTATTATTGTCGTAGACTATTACAGTGGTAATTAAAATAATAATACTAATTCAAAAATAATTGAACGTACTAATTTATTGTTGACCCACTCAATAGGCAGTTTAAATTATACACGTAAATTCTAGGCCAAATTTTGGTTTATTATTTTCAATAATGAACCTTTGGAAACGACCAAGAGAAAAACATTTTTAACACCCCCTCAAAATTTTTTGGTTTACGTTTCAAGGTACGTAGAATCCAAAAATCGAATAAAAAATTGGCCGTCCGTCCGCCGTACGCGGCACTTTCCATACTTAGCATTGACCGATTTTGATAAAATTTGGTATGTAGGCTCCATTTGGGGCCTAGTTTTGCTAGATTTTGGTTGATGTAGGTCACTTCTAAGGGTCAAAATTTTGAAAACGCCCTAACTCAAAAAAATGTGATATAAAGGTATTGTTTTTCCATCAATTTAAGATAGAATAGAATTTTTAGAATTTTTTGAGACTATGTGGAGCCTTGTAGGACAAACCGTTCGCTCCCTACGAGAATTTAAGGGTTTTACGTACGATAATTCAGAAACACGAGTGTGAATCGCAAAAGAGGCCTAATCTCCGTTCAAATTAAAGCTGACCGAAATGCGATCGAGGTTTTTCTTCATGTTGGATGGTTGGTGGTTTTGTAGACGAGTGATCTATATAGAAAAATAATAAACCATTGTGTGATAATTTGCAGCGTTTGATGTGGTTTCCGACAGATGAAACTACTTGGGGTTACAAAATGAAACTACTATGCTACTTGGGGTTAGAGACCAACAACATGCTTGTTGTAGGTATTAAAAGTAGATAGGTAGTCTTTCCTCAAGATCTTTGTTGACTGTGGATACCTACCTGTACATATTCTAGACAGTTATTCTAGTTATTGTCTCAAAATACTTCAGAAAACTAGGAGATAAATTTCAGGAGAGTGAATATCATAAATTAGAAAAACGTGAGTATTTTAGGGCATTGTTAAGAGAGGTTAGATTGTTTTCATTTTCTTCACTGTTTGTTGACAAAGAGAGTATAGAAAGTAAGAATATGTTTTTGGAAAAAATGACCGCGAAGTTCTCTTTCGCCAAGACTGATTTTGCACGGATGAATCGAGTTCGACGAGGTCTAGACAATCGATTTCACGGTATAAATGTGGGCGACATAGTAATGCTCGTGACACCTACTGCGCTGAACCACTTCGACAGTACTTACTATCCACAATACCATGATCTGCCAGTCTCAATATGGTAAGCAATAATAAAAATTTGGTTGGAGTGTAAATTGGTTCAGGCTTAATTAAACAAGCAGTATCGTGGGTTCTGGTGATCATGATGCATTAGGTACGTCATTGTGAATTGAGAATGTAACTTTATGTTGATTAGTTTCAACAAGCGATAGGGTGGTAGTAATAAAACGCTGCAAATGATTACATAAAGGATTATTATTTGTCTGTCTAGATCACTCGCCTGCAATGAAGTTGCCATTGCCGCTCCCAGCCTACCTACTTCACAATCAACTTTATTTGGAAGGAATAATCGCTTCTCACTCAATTCGAAGAAATAGGGAGTTGGGGTTCCTGACTTTGGGTTTCTGACTTATCGTAAAAATAACCCTTAAGTCCTAAAAAGGTCTGGGTGGACTCAATAAATTCTAAAAATTGAATGCTACCTTTTTCAAATTGGAGAAAAAACAATACCTTTCGAGCTAGGGCACTTCTGAAAATTACAACCCACATTTTTTACCCCTTAGAAGTAACTAACATAAACCAAAAGCTTCGCAGCACAACTAGATCCCAGTATGTCATCATTATAGGTACCTATATTCATCATTATACACGTACGAAATCGTCTTCTCCTTTGTTATGAACATGTTGGCACAAACTAGAAATTTTTGCTGATTTATTTCTCAACTTATCCGCAGTGGATACGGGAAAACTCTTGGAAAGAATTTTTCGGAATTGCTTCCGAGTTTACCAAGGTAGCGGAAGCTTTGTTTTCACTTTTCAAGGACGAAAAAAAAAGTTCTCCAAAATCAAAATTTTCACTCACGTTTTGCGTTTTAGACATTTCTGAACAATTTTGGTTCCGTGTCTGTGTGTCCGTGTGTTTTTGTGTCTGTCTGTCTGTGTGTCTGCGTGTCTGTCCGTCTGTCATGAATTCCTTGTAACGCGCATAACTATACGAAGTTATTGTCCGATTTCGATGAAATTTTCAGAGATTGTGCGGGTTGGTGTGAAGACGGTCCCCTATGCAAATCATCATCCTCGGACTGATAGAAGCGACTGCGCATGCGCAAACGTGAATTCCTTGTAACGGCCATAACTTCTACATTCTTCATCCGATTTCAATGAAATTTCCAGGAATGTTACAGATCAGTATTTAAATGGTCCCCTATGAAAATCATCACCTTCGAACTGATAGTAGCCACTGCGCATGCGCAAACGTGAATTTCCTTGTAACGGCCATAACTTCCACATTTTCTACCCGATTTCGATGAAATTTTCAGGGATTATGCGGATTAGGTAGTAGATGGTCTCCAATGCAGATCATCACCACCGGACTGATAGTAGCTGCTGCGCATGCTCAAACGTGAATTCCTTGTAACGGCCATAACTTCTACATTTTCCATCCGATTTCGATGAAAATTTCAGGGATGTTACAGATTAGTATTTAGATGGTCCCCTATGAAAATCATCACCTTCGGACTGATAGTAGCCACTGCGCATGCGCATACGTAAAATTCTTGGGACAGCCATAACATTTACATTTTTCATCCGAATTCGATGAAATTTTCTAGGATTGTCCAGATTAGTGTGTAGATGGTCCCCTATGAGGGTAGTGAAAGGTACTTAGAGATTGGTGCTTTGAGATTAACTACTATGCATCGGACCATCTATATAATCGGGTTATGGGTACGAGGAAGCTATGTGCCACACCCACTTGGCAGACGTTTTTTCATTGTTTTCAATTTGTTTTTCAATTTTCATTGTTTAAATTTTTCCAGTAATTTTGACATTTTTAAGAATTTTGCTGATTTTGATGCATTGAATTTTTCTGATGTTGGTGCTCCAGAAAACGTGCCCCATGCACAGTGCCGTCTATCTCTCACCCAAGCACCAAGGAGAGCACAATCAGTCAGTAGGTACCTATTTGTTCTTTTGATTTATTATTTTCAATAATGAACCTTTAGAATCAAAAAAGAAAAAAAATTGTTCAACTTCCCCTCAAAATTTGTCGGTTTACGTTTCAAGGTACGTAGAATCCAAAAATCGAATAAATTTTGGCCGTCCGTCCGCCGTTCGCCGTACGTGGCACTTTCCCCACTTAGCATTGACCGATTTTTAGGTTGGGGTGGAGGTTCTAAGTTGTGGTTCCAGAATTCTTCCTGAATCAGTGAATTCTCATGTGCAATGTTCCTTTTGATTAGGCCCATCGATTTACTATATGGGTTGTGCATCAAAACAGGGTCGGAGTGGAAGTGTTAGTTGAGTGATGAGTGACAAACTCCATCACCCCAGGAATCTACACCAGTCATACTTCTCAACAGGTATCTAGCTTTTCAATCCCTACATATTGCACGGTAACCACACTTACAGATCTGCCGTACATGTTCGGATTCTGAGGACAAAAAGTCGATTTTTCAACGATAAAGGCGGAAATGTGTGTCTGTGACAAATGGGTTGTGTGACTTGGAGGTCAACGCTCTTTCAGCTTCCCACTCGTACTTGAGTAGTTGGAATGGACGTACACACTATCTGACTAGAAAATTCTTCTTCTGAAGAAACTCTTACTACAATTTATTTGGGATGGTCCCAAATTTTTTGGCATTTTGACAATTTTGGCATTGAACGGGTTCCGCATTTTTCTGTCGAATTTCGGTGTATTCCTGTTTTCGGCATTCTTTTGTATTATTACTAGTAGATCCTTAAGAAACATCAGTCAGCTAATGAAATTCAAATTAGGCAATACTAATTTTATAATTATACAGGGCGTCTGCCGTTTGGTGACTTCAATAATCGATTCTACAACTAATTAGGAAATTTTTTTAGCCCATAACTGTCTCTTTTATTTTTAAAATCCAACTTTCTTACTTTTACGATTTTGCTTCCAAGTCTACCAAGGTAGCGGAAGCTTTGTTTTCACTTTTCAAGGATGAAAAAAAAAATTCTCAAAAATCAAAATTTTTACTCGCGTTTTGCGTATAGACCTTCCTGAACAGTTTTGGTTCCGTGTCTGTCTCTCTGTGTGTCTGTCATGAAATCCTTGTAACGGGCATAACTACACGTATACGAAGTTATTGTCCGATTTCTATGAAATTTTCAGGGATTGTGCGGGTTGGTGTGTAGACGGTCCTCTATGATAATCATCATCCCCGGACTGATAGAAGTGACTGCGCATGCGCAAACATGAATTCCTTGTAACGGCCATACATTTTCCATCCGATTTCGATGAAATTTTCAAAAATGTTACAGATTAGTATTTAGATGGTCCCCTATGATATCACCACCTTCAAACTGATAGTAGCCACTGCGCATGCGCAAACGTGAATTCCCTTGTAACGGCCGTAATTTCTATTCAGAGATTGTGCTGGTTGACATGTCGAGTCCTCCATGAGGGTAGTGCAAGGTATTGAGGGATCGATGTTTTCAGATCACCTACTACGCATCGGTTCATCTATACAATCGGGTTATGGATACGAGGAAGCTCTGTGCCACACCCACGTGACAGACGTTTTTTCGTGTTTTCGACCTTTTCTCATTTAAACGGCCATAACTCCTTCAATTTACGAGATAAACACAAATAAGATTGTACCGTTGGAAATAGTGTTAAATTTCCTATCCCTTTAGTAGGAAACGCAATTTTTTAAGAGCCAATTGTATAAATTAAAAAATTGGCCCATGACAAAAAAGTGAATTTTTTTCTTAAAAATAAAAAAACCGGACCGACCTCAAAAATGATGTAGGTAAACCACCAAAAAGGGAAAAACTAATAATCAAAGCGTTTTCAGATAGATAGGTAGGTACGCAATGAAATCGCCGCCGTGCCCACTAGTAGACATAAACTTATCACTTTCCGTACTCAATGATCTAGTGGGTAAAATTCAATGAAGATTGTCTCGAGCATAACCCGCATCATTCCTAAAAGTAGATCGACAAGATTCACAAGTTATAGCAAGTTTAACCTGTTGCCACCGCCACCACCTTGTTTTCAAAAGTTGCAACCTTTGGCTCGACCTTAGTTTGAAAGGAAACAATTTCTTGAGGCAATGCGTTTCTATATGTGACCCAATGCTTGATATAATGAAGCAGTTTTCTCTGGTCTAGACTGCCAGATGGATGGGAAGCACTCTTACCCACACTGATTAACATGGACATAACAAATAACTTTGGTGTGAATATGACAGCATTTATTATTACAGGCAGTACCCAAGGTGAGTGTAGGAGTATGCCCTATACTCACCTTGGGCAGGACCTACTAACGAATTCCCCAACATGAAACGTGACTTTTAACTAGATAGAACTCCGTGTTGACTGACGGACTGACTGATCGACAGACTGAACCTGTTTCAAAAAGCTTTGGAACGCTAAATGAGAGTAGAAATTTTGATATTGTAGGACCCAAATCTGTTTTACCTGTTGCTTGAATAAATTCAAAGTTAAATGTCGTCTCATTGGCGACAATGACGAGAAAACAATCCTTTGGCGGAAATTCCCTTGAAGAAGGAGAAAAATAAGGGGGAGGGAAGGTGTCACCGAACAGTTAGCCGAAGGAAGGACCAGCTGAAGAACTTGCTCGACTTCCCATGGAAACGGGGCTAATCAGTTACTGTTCACCACAAGACCCAGAAGTCGGGAAAAGGAAAAGACTCTTTCCCGCTAGTCATCCCAAACAGACCGAAAACCTTCCCAAAACCCCCGACCATAACACTTTCATCGCATTTTATTTTCCAACGACCATCCCTACTCATGACTAGAAATCAATAACTAGGGGAGACTCCAATTGGGTGTGTTATGGCAAGTTTTTTCGGGTGTCGCCGTAGCGTGAATATTGTGTTTCAAATGAATTTTCGAAGAAAATGAAACTGTAGCAAAGGACTCAACATTTTTAGCACCGAATTTTTGATTCCTGAAGTTTTTGAAAAATCATAAACGTGTCTAATGACGGTATAAACATATCTGTCATACCGGACGATAACCAGAGTAATTCTGTTGCAAAACTCGGCGCTTTGCGCCTCGGCGGGGGGCTCCGCCCCCCTGCACCCCCGGTTTATTTCTTTTTCCATACTCTGTATGAAATCATAGGAACACAGAATGTGTTTTTGCGATACTAGTCATCCGTTAAATAAAAAACAACAATAATAAATGTGGAGTTGACATTAACATGACAACCAATAAACATATCACCAGATGTTTTTTCTGTCGCTTTTTCGTGACGATTTTTTTTCGGTAGGTCATCGCAAAAACACATTCTGTGTTAAAATTTGAGTTTTTGCCAAAATTCATAACCAACTAAAAGATGCGTTACCCAAGAATTTTGGACAAACTTAAAATTCTAAATTTGGAAAAATAGGCCAAAAACGTGTTTTTAGGTTCTTTTGTGTATGCCACATTCATAATCATAGTATGGTGTGTTCGGATTCAGCATAAAAAGTATAATATAAGTACAATTTGACGCTCGTGTTCAAGGAAAATGATTAATAAGGCTGCAGAGTTCTAATTCCGATCAGGCGCCTGCGAATTAGTATCCTACGGCTTGACTGACATCGAGTTCTTGGCGGATCAGATGGCTATGGAACAACACACTTCATTGTCCTGCTAAGAGAGGTGACAATCGGTCGACCCAAACCGACAAAGAGGTTTGGACACGGTCGACCAGTCTTTTCTCACCATTCGCGCACCAAATGCCGTCGTCCGACCTCATACCAACGATGTGACTCCTCAGGAGATCATCCCAACCGAGTAACTACCTCCTTCACGTCCCATCTCCCGGCGCTATGCCCGATTGCCGTTTTTCGCGTTGAGGTTTTTCCGAGGTGTGCACCATGCTTCCTTTCGCCTCAAATTCGGATGAGTGGTTTTAGACAAAAGAAGCCGCATGTCCATTGAACGTCCCGAACTAGTTAAGGCGATTAGAGACGCACTCCTAGCTTAATACAAGACGGAGCTGTTGGCTAGAGACTCTTCATTTACATAATATTTAATTGAATCGTTCATTTCAAAAACTGCCTAAACGCCAGAAAATTCGAAATCGCCTTTTTTGCATTTTTGGGTTCTTTGGGGGTTTATCGTAAGGCCAAGTGGTTTTTAGTGGCTTTGAAATATGTGTTTATCATAGAAACCCACTAAGTTACAGCTCATTGGTCACTTTTTTCGCTTATCTAGAAGTGCAAAAAACCCTGCAAATTATTTCACTAAGGTTTATTATTTGTCTGTACAGATCACTCACCAAAAAGATCACAGGTTTGCCATTTTCCCTACCCACCAACCATAGATACTACCTCCCTACTATTTAACTACTTCACAATCAAGTTTATTTGGAAGAAATGAACGCTTCACCTTCAATTCGAAGAAATAGGGAGTTGGGGTTCCTTCATATGGAAATTTGAATACAGGTTACTAAGGACGCAAAACTGAGTACAACTCGGAAAAACAAACAACGATCGCATTTTGATCTGCTAAAATTTCAACGGAAATTATACCTCTTTGGTGATTCACACTCGTGATTCTGAGTATCACGAGTCCAACCCTTAAGGGGGTCTCAGTCGATCGCCGTACGTTTTTAGTATTTTGCCAAATCGAAGGGCCAAAAAGTTAAAAATGTGTACATAAATTTGAAATTTTAAAGGATTTTAGGAATTCATTGCGCACGGCCCTAGGGAATTGAAAAACTGAAATATTGCCTCCGGAATCATCAAAATCGAACAATACAATTTGCAGGCGAGTGAAATGGCAAGTTAGTGTTCTCTGCGGGCAATTAATCTATACAGAAAAATAATAAACATTGTAATAATTTGCTATAAATAATAAACTGAAAAATGCTATAAATAATAAACTGAAAAATGCTATAAATAATTAACTGAGAAAAATAATAAACTTTGTAATAAAAATGTGTAATGATTGGCAGCGTTTATCATTTAAGGGGGTCTCAGTCAATCGCCGTTAATTCCTTGTTGCGGGTCAGTATTTCGTGAAATTTAAGGGGCAAAAAAGGAGTACCTAAATTCGAAATTTCAAAGGATTTTAGGAATTCATTAGTGCACAGCTCTAGGGAATTGAAAAACTGAAATATTGCCGCTGGAATCATCAAAATCGAACAATAATTGCCTGAGAAAAATGGGATATTTTTCCTATTACGTGTAGCTTAACTTGAAATTTTCAAGGATTTTTGAAACTCATTAGTGCATGGGCCTTAAGAATTGAGAAACTGAAAGATTGCCGTTGGAATCATCAAAATCGAACAATAATTGCCAGATAAATATGGTAAAAACATGGAGAAAACCGTATATTCAGTATTTTTTTCCATTTTTCTCAGACAATTATTGTTCGATTTTGATGATTCCAACGGAAATATTTCAGTTTGTCAATTCCCTAGGGCCTTGCACTAATGAATTTCTAAAATCCTTTAAAAGTTAAAATTTAAGTACAACTTTTAAAGTTTTTGCGCCTTCAATCTAGTGAAATACTAAGAACGAACGGCGACCGACTGAGACCCCCGTTGTCGTAGGGAACGAAGGGTATATCCTACAGAGATCCGGGTGGTCTCAAAACGTTTTAAAAATTCAATATTATTTAAAATTGGTGAAAAAACGAACCCTTAATTTCTAGAGTTTTACAGCTAGGGCGTTTTGAAAATTTCAGCCCTTATTTTTCAACAATGAAGCCCATATACCAAATTTCATCCAAATCGATCCATGGTAACTAAGAAAAATGCCGGTACGGTGGACGGACGGATTTTTTTTTAATTCGATTTTTTGATTCTACATATTTTGAAACGTAAACCATCAAATTTTGAGGTTGGGGGTTAACTTTTTTTTTGCTCGATTCCAATGATTCATTATTGAAAATAATAAACAAAAAACAACGGACGGTAGACCCACGGTTCCATAGTCAGATCGTTTAATGATTAATAATAATAATTAATTTTACGTCATTTTTTTTCAACAAAAAATTTTTTCAATATTTATTTCGCGGCAAAAGTTCACATGAAAATTTTGTTGAAATGAACAAGGTAACGCTTTCTTGAGCCGTGACGTAATGGTCAAAAGTGACGGTCGGGAAAATAATTAAAACCTTCTGTTAATCATTATTAAGGGGGTCTCATTCGTTAGCCTTTCCTTCCTCGTTCCGGGTAAGTACTTCCCTAAGTTGTAGGGGCAAAAACTTAAAAAGTTGTTGCTAAATTTTGAAATTTTCATGGATTTTAGTAATTCATTACCTATTGCAATGAATTCAGTGCAAACCGTTTATTGAGTTGTTTTCCCCATTTTTCTCTGGCAATCATTGTTCAATTTTGATTCCAGCGGCAATCTTTCAGTTTTTCAATTTCCGAGGCCCACGCACAAATTAATTTCTAAAATTCTGTAAAATTTCAAAGTTAGCTACATTTTTTAAAGTTTTTGTCAATTTGTTCATTCAATTTTTAGATTAAAAAAAAAGTTGCCGTTAGTTGTGTCTAACGTGTCTTAGGGGAGTCTAGAGATCCAATTATGAGGCCAGTCGGCTCGGGAGATTGGAGACCACTCGTATTCGCAGGTCCTGATAATTTTTCTAGTTGGGTCGACGATGAACCCAGCTCCACTTAAGCAGGTGAGACATTAGGTAGCCATGAACGAAATCATCAGAACCAATTCTGAGCTTCCTTTTGGAAGACAGATTATGATGTCCGAGACGCCAGGAATGGCAGTTGGACGAAAGTTCATACTTCAAGTCTCTAGAATAAAGGTGTGGACACTCAGGATGTATCAGATAATTTGGTTAGTTACTTTTTTACAACTAATTTGCAACAAAAAATGTCCTTTAACATATTATGGTTTTTACTCAATTTAAAATCCGACTTTTTTCAAATCTCAGATTTTTTTCGTGATTTACTCGCTATTACTCTTTGATCATTAAACGACTAATTTTAAGTTTACCATATTAACTCAGTTAGTTTAAACCTGAGGATAACGTTGGAAAAAGCGTTAAATGTTCTTTCTCCCTGATGTCAAACCAAACTTTTTTATGGGTTACATTTGGTGGAGAAATTTTAATTTTTCAAACCGGCTGCAAGTGTCCTATTTATGGTTTGTTTTTCGTGTACCACTGCTGTAAAAACTAACCCAAGATCTCAATTTTCTTTTAAATCATACCATTTTTACTATCGAATTTTGGGGAAATATTAGTGCTTTGAAACGTGAATTTTACAAGTAGATCAGCGTTTTGGCAGTTAACGTTCTACCAAACGGTATCCTCTGATTTAAACTTACTGAGTTAATTGTGGTAGTTGCATGGTCGAAATCACGAAAAAATCTTAAATGTGAAAAAAGTCGGATTTTAAGTTGAGTAAAACATATTATGTTATAGGACATTTTGCTTCCGAGTCTACCAAGGTAGCGGAAGCTTTGTTTTCACTTTTCAAGGACGAAAAAAAAGTTCTCCAAAATCAAAATTTTCACTCGCGTTTTGCGGTTTAGACCTTTCTGAACAATTTTGGTTCCGTGTCTGTGTGTCTGTCTGTCTGTCTGTCATGAATTCCTTGTAACGCGCATAACTATACGAAGTTATTGTCCGATTTCAATGAAATTTTCAGGGATTGTGCGGATTAGTGTGTAGACGGTCCCCTATGAAAATCATGATCCTCGGACTGATGGAAGCGACTGCGCATGCGCAAACGTGAATTCCTTGTAACGGCCATAACTTCCACATTTTCCATCCGATTTCAATGAAATTTTCGGGGATATTACAAATTAGTATTTAGATGGTCCCCTATGAAAATCATCACCTTCGGACTGATAGTAGCCGCTGCGCATGCGCAAACGTGAATTTCCTTGTAACGGCCATAACTTCCACATTTTTTACCCGATTTCAATGAAATTCTCAGGGATTATGCGGATTAGATTGTAGATGGTCCCCTGAAAAAATCATCACCTTCGGACTGATAGTAGCCGCTGCGCATGCGCAAACGTGAATTTCCTTGTAACGGCCATAACTTCCACATTTTCTACCCGATTTCGATGAAATTGTCAGGGATTATGCGGATTAGGTTGCAGATGGTCCCCAGTGAAGATCATCACCCCCGGACCGATAGTAGCCGCTGTGCATGCGCAAACGTGAATTTCCTTGTAACAGCCATAACTTCCACATTTTCTACCTGATTTTGATGATATTTTCAGGGATTACGCGGATTAGGTTGTAGATGGTCCTCAATGAAAATCAAGGCCTTAAAATTTACAGAAGCCTCTGCGCATGCGCATACTTAAAATCCTTGTAACAGCCATAACATTTACATTTTTCATCCGAATTTGATTACATTTTCTAGGATTGTCCAGATTAGCGTGCAGATGGTCCCCTATGAGGGTAGTGAAAGATACTTAGAGATCGGTGTTTTGAGAATAACTACTATGCATCGGATCATCTATATAATCGGGTTATGGATACGAGGAAGCTATGTGCCACACCCACTTGGCAGACGTTTTTGTTCCAAATTAGTTGTAGAATCACCTTGGTAGGGGGTAATCTCTTTTTGTAATAAATTTGCTTGATAAATGTTTTGATGTTCGGTGGTTTTGCCAATAACTCCCAGAAGTTTTTCATAGACTGGATACAGTATTTCAGCACTCTCGGATGAACAGGAGGGTAATTAGCTCGATTGCTTACAAAGCTCATCCGTGATTCTATTCCGTTATTTGCACGGGATGGGCTAGCAATATAATTAAAATTTGGCGATTGCCGGTCGCCTGGCAACGTTTAGCATCTAAAACGTTATACATTCCAGTTTCATAGCAATCTTTTGGAATTATCAACTTTTTTTTCCAGGGAGATTTTTGAGGAACAATAGATGTCAAAGGGCTTTTACCGTGGGGCTCTTTTTCGGCACAAAGAATCATTTTAGCGCTGTCTTCAATACTGGATACCCCGTTAGATCCTGCAGTTCGGATGAGTGGTTGGGAGAAGACCTCCCTCCCAGCCTGAGGAAAAACTACTTTCCTCGTTCCGATTTACAATTAGTCTCACGTTAAACCAATCCGCGGTGCGGGGCGCAGAAAACGAAACAATACGCCAAAAAAAGGAACTTTTTTTGACCTCTCCCATTCGCCTCATTCTCTGAGGTCGAAGGGGGTATTTTTATTCCAGGTGTTCCAACGGGGTTGATGGCAGACACATCTTCCAACGTACTATCACTAGTTTTCCCACGGTTTAAAACAAACCTATGTGTAATTCCCAATTAGGCACTTTTAATATGTTTTTGTGATTTTGTTGTAGCGGTGTCGGGAGATGTACTGGAGAGGGTTCGGGAATTTAAAATAGTGTCAGAGCTTTTCTCAGACCACCTACCTCTATCATTGACGATTTCTCGAAGAATAAATTGCAGAAACCCAAAACTAGCTCGCTACTACCAAAGCTTGTTTGGGCAGACAAAGATTCGAATTGGTACGTTCCAAAAATTACCCACTAGATAGTGGGAATGGGAGAACATTGGGAAGATGCGGCAGAACTGAGGGATAAATTGCTAAATCCAAACAAACCACGTTTCTGAGTGGCTCAGAAAAATCCAAACAAACATCCACGTTTCTGAGTGACTCAAAAACGTTTTGGGAGTTGATCAGTATAATTAGGGGTAGATCCAAATTTCGAATGTCACAAATCAAAAAATCAAAATCAAAAACAACTAAATTCTCCGATTGATATGACAACGTATTTTGGGGCCCCTTGAAAAGTTGAGGAAAAGCTAGGTGTAGATTTCACCCTGCGGGTACTAGATGTCATTAAACATGATGACCTTTGGCTTAAGACGAAGTAATCTGCTTTCAAAAATTAGCCGACTTCTCAACAACTTACTACCGAGAGATCATTGCGATTTACCCAAAACATTGTGATTCTCAATCGATTTCTTCGAGAACCTTGATATCAAAACCAACGATTCACTAACTTTTTTCTGATTAATGACCAGCAAGTGATCAGAACATGATCGTGAATTTACTTCAGACATCATTTATTATCTATGGATATATTAAGGTGTGAAACTGATCTGATACTAGTAGTTAGAACAGAGCACGTAAAAGAATGAGCCCTATCTGTTCTGCAAGAACAGAAAGGAGGGGGAGGGGGTTATCAGTTAATTACACTTCAGATAATAAAATAAAAATATAATCACCGATGGAAATAATAAACGTGTTTTTTCCATGAGGGGGTAATATTTTGGAAATATCTCCTTAAGAACAATGTCTAAACTGTAGTGTAATGATTTACATCTAATTTCAATGGGTAATACATCCGATCAAATACAGTTAGATGTACATATGTCTTTCCTACACGGTCAAGTCAAAGGTGACTGGTGGACCTCTATAGTGCCAATTACTTGCTTGCTATTACTATATTAAGAAAAATTTTCTGTAGTAATTATTCTGACGTTCAGTTGTCAGATTTGGTTACTCCATAATGGTGTCACTTGAGGCTTGCTGACTCTAAGAACGAATCGAGACTTCAAAACTTTACCAGATCAGCTGAGTTGAAAATTCAGCTGTGACTCTATAATATCCGTTTGTTTTACGATTTCGTGATTTTGTGGATTTTTTAAATATCAATTTAATAATAAATTGTTATACTTCAGAACCTTCAAAACATTCTTGTCGTTTCAAACATAATGAGTAATTTATGAACCAAATCAGACTCACGGAGCTGTGATGTGTGGAGTCGTGGGCGAGGGCTTCCCGCGTGTCGTTTCCTTCCAACTCGATGGATTCGTGCTCCGTTGTTACTTCGCTGTAGACGTCTGTCGAACCTGCCTCTGTCGATTCCTCCGACGCACCGGACACCTGATGATCACATCAATCCAGTTAGCGACGATAACATCGATATTATAATTCAATTTATATATAATGATCACTACCAAATAACACCTACTACCTTACTATCTTTTCTTTTCCGAAAATTGTGCGAACTTTCATAGAGAAATTTTAGTTCCTGGTTGCTAAGAGGTTACAATGAATCGAAAAAAGATCGCATTTGATCAGCTGAAATATAAATGGAGATTGGGCTTACTTCCAACGATGAATTGAGTAATTCGATCAGCTAATCTTCGAAAGGTGTTCTGTTGTTACCTACTGAAATGGAATCGCTGATTCTTAAATGGCCACGGACCAAAATTAATCGAAACTTGATGGGTTCGGAAATGTGTGAATCATGAGAAGGAAAAATACACGTGAGTGATATAATTATGATAAATTAAATGATTGCTCGTTTAACGATAGTTGATTGTCTGACTGGTCTCAATCGTTTCTAACAATTTAACACTCTTTGATCTTAAAATGATGAACATTTTTGAACATTCACTAATATTAGGTAATTATTATTTATCTTCACTATGAGAACGGTTGGTTCCTCAGAGCTCTGGGTAGTGATTTTAAACTAGGTACGTATCGAAAACTAGGTACATCTGTACGTACCGAAAGTTTGCGAGCTTGGGCATTTTGGAAATGTTTTTCCTCCACTTTTTACCCCCTTGTCGAGACTGACAAGGATTAACCACAGGATTCGTGGCACAACTAGACTCAAATTTAGCCCATGCACCAAATTTAATCAAAATCGGTCCTTTGGGGCAAAGTGCCACAAACGGCGTACGAAACATTCAAACGGACAATTTGTAATTTTTGTTTTCTTCATACCTTCAGTTGTAAAACATCAAATTTGAGGGTGTTGACTTTTTTTTTTTAATTTCTCTCTCGGTTCTAAAGGTTCATTATTGATAATAATAAACCAAAAGGTTGGAACTCCTTCAACCCACAATAAATCTCAATCTAATCCGGCAATTTACTTCCTCAAGTTCGGACAACGCTCAAGGAAGTCAACAAAGTCGTCATAACTAGTTAGTCACTCTTACCGCAAAGTGTGGACGTCATGTAAATTAAGATAATCACTATAGGAAATATTGAAAGACTCCAACAAGATACCGATCAGAGGATTCTAGGCCAAGGCATCATGAACCCGACATCCACCCAACAGCACACTGTAAAGCGGGTCAAGCAACCGTGAAAAGTTGCTTAATAACGTCCAAAGTTCTGACCTTGAGAAAGTTCTTTTTTTATTATTACTCGTACTTTTAATATTCTCTGTCAGTCCCGACGCGAATTCTTTATAACGAGATTGTCGAGTTCGTCCTTACGAGTTGATATGTTTATCGATTCAACCACCGAAACAGTTCCGCAAAAGAAGGAGAATCCGATTCCTGGATTTTCATGGGAAATACACAACCTATTGATGGAGACCTTTGTGATAAATCTCGTAGGTATGATCTAGGTTTGAGTTACCCCAATATGTGGAGAGCGAATAACCTAGAATAAGTACCAGTCGGGCAGTACCTGGAAACCTGGTTAAGCAAGTTACCAATAAATCATTTTTAGCGTTGATATAAGTAGCTTCCTCTATATCAAAGACAAGGAAGGGGATGGGGCGATACGAGCACTAAGTAAAAACGCTGCAAATTATTACACAAAAGTTTATTATTTTTCTGTATATCACTAGCCTGCAAAGCACACAGCTTTGTCGATGTCACTACCAACCATATTTTACCTTCACAATCAAGCTTATTTTGAAGAAATAATAGCTTCACACTCAATGCCAAGAAGTAGGGAGTTGCGAGTACCTTCATTAGAAAATTTGAATACTGTTTGTTAAGGACCCAAAACTGGATGCAACTCGAAGAAATGAACAACGATCGCGTTTCGGTCAGCTAAAATTTCAACGGATTATGCTTCTTTTGTGATTCACAATCGTGTTTCTAATTTATCGTATGACCAACCCTTACGTTCTCATAGGGAATGAAAGGTTGGTCCTACGGAGCTCTTGGTGGTCTCATTCGATTCTAAAAATTCAACACTGTTTTAAATTGAAGAAAAAACAATACCTTAATAATCGAAATTTCAGCCCTTATTTTTCAACCCTTAGAAGTGACCTACATCAACCAAAAGCTTCGGGGGACAACTAGACCGCGTACGGCGGACGGACGGCCAAATTTTTATTCGATTTTTGGATTCTACTTACCTTGAAACGTAAACCAATGAATTTTGAGGGCGGTTAAAAGAATTTTTTTCTTGGTCGATTCCAAAGGTTCATTATTGAAAATAATAAACTAAAATCCAGTTTTCCACGCGCATTTCGCGATTCTCAGTTTTGAGCAACTTTCTGCAAGTGTCTGTCGGTCAGCCAATGATACAGAGCATAATTACTCAACAAAATCAAGCTCCAATTTTGATGAAATTTTCTAAGCTGGTACTAATCAGCCTCGAGTTTGTCCCCTATGAATTTCCTTGTACATCAGTTTTCCGCATCCTAATACCTTGATTTCGATGGAATTTCCCTTCTGGGGCCTAAAAGAATGCTCATTGATTTTTATCCAATCCATTGGAGCCATGGTACATTTAGTATTACAATAAGTAGATACTTGAGCTTTACGAGAACGAATGAATATTATATTTTTGGTACACGTCACAATAACAACTCCTTGACAACTGATGGTATAAACAGCGATACCACATCTTCTCCCCCTCATCTTCCTGGTTCTGAAATCCTCTTCCTCAGTCGGTCTGAGTGCTTCCTCCGGACTGCTCCTCCCTCCATCATCACGAGGTACGAGTACTCCCCAGATTTCTTGACCACGCACCCCTTCACATAGCGGTTCTCATGTGGGTGCCAAGCCCATATTGCATCTCCCTCCTCGAACACCCTAAGGCGAGACTTCTTGTCATGGTGGATATTTTGCACAACCAATGCATTGTCCACTGTTGATCCCACATTAGGTTTGATGAGGTCCAATCTGCTCCTTAACCTTCTTCCCAACATGAGTTCAGCTGGAGTTCTCCCTGTTGTTCTCTGAGGCGTGTTCCTATAGGAAAATAAAAAATCAGCCACTCGTGTAAGTAGGTCTTGTGTGCTCCTTGATGCCTTCATTCTTCTCTTGAACGTTCCAACTTCTCGTTCTGCCAACCCATTAGTTTTTGGATGATATGGCGAAGATGATATGTGACGAATGTTGTGTCGTGAGCAGAATTGCTCAAACTCCATGCTCGTGAACTGAGTTCCATTGTCACTCACCAGGGTTCTTGGAATTACAAACCGCGCGAAAATGTTCTTGAGAATCCTAATGGTTTTTTCCGATGTCAGCCGTTCCATCGGCTCTATTTCCAGCCATTTTGTGGTGGCATCTACCAGAACGAACCAATATTTCCCTTCAAATGGTCCACAGAAATCAATGTGCAGACGACTCCACGCCTCTGTTGGTACGCTCCACGAAAACAATGGTACCTCTGGTTCCTTTGATCGATTTTCTTGGCAAGCCGAACACCGTTGGACATACAATTCAATATCTCGGTCCGTGTTGGGCCACCATACATGATATCTTGCCACTGCTCGCATCCCTGTTATTCCAGGGTGTCCTTCATGTAGTACGCCAAGCACAGCCCTCCTCAGGTTGTTAGGAATGACCAATCTACCACTCCACAAAAGCAATTCCTCTTCTAATGAAAGTTCGTTTCGCTTTTCGAAACATGTGTGAAGTTCAGTTAAAAGAGAATTCTTTGATTCAGGCCATCCGAGCTTGACATGTTTTATCACTTGGGAAAGAGTCGCATCCCTCGTGACATCCTGTTTCAAGAGCTTCTTGCTCAATGTAAGATCTTCAAGCCGTATTTGAAGAATCCTTTTCCCAAAACAGTTACCATCTCTCTCTTTTTTGGACATATCATCATCTGGTAGAGGTAGACGAGATAACACATCTGCAGGAGCATTCATCGTACCAGCATGATGTTCGATTTCATAATCAAACGAACTAAGAGTCAGAGCCCATCGAGTCAATCTATTTGCCGCTAGTTTAGGTATCTCCGAGTTCTGACCTAGCAAATAAATCAGGGGTTTATGATCCGTCTTCAAAATGAAATGTCGCCCTAATAAGTACTGTCAAAAATTTTCCTAGCGCAAAAATAATTCCCAAAGTTTCTTTGTCCAATGCCTCGTAGTTTTGTTCTGACTTCCGGAGTGTCCTCGACGCAAACGCAATTGGTCTCTCGGAATTGTCTGGGAATCTGTGAAAAATAATTGCTCCCACTCCTTTTTCACTAGCATCGGTAGCAACTATTAGTGGCAGCATCGGATCATAGTGTACAAGAACGGGTGCCGATGTCAATAATGTCTTCAGCCTGGTTATGATATCTGATTCGATCTTTGTCCATTTCCATTCAGCGTTTTTTTTTCAGCAGATCGTGAAGGTGTACACACTCTCCCTGCAAATTGGGTATGAATCTACTATAATAGTTTATAGAGCCTAAAAATGCTCGAAGATCTTTGGGACATTTTGGTTCAGGCATTCCTATCATCGCTTTTAAATGATCATTAGTAGGCTTAATCCCGTTTTTGTTGATCTGATGACCAAGATAGACAACTTCATCTTGGAACCATTTGCATTTGGTCAACTGTGTCCGCAACCCTGCTCTCTTCAATCTGTCCAGAACCATTTGCAGTCGTTCTAAGTGTTCTTCTCTATCCTCTCCTGTCACAATGATGTCATCCAGTAGACATGCTACTCCTGGCAACCCTGTCAATATTTGCTCCATTGTTCGTTGGAACAAGCCCGGAGCAAATGATACCCCAAAAGGCATCCTCTTGTACTGATAGAAACCTTTGTGTGTTGCTATTGTGGTATATTTCCTACTGCTCTCCTCAACAATCATCTGTAAATACGCATCTCGTAAATCCACGACTGAAAACAGTGTTCCTCCGCTAAGTTTTGCCATGAGCTCTTCCAAGGTCGGTAGAGGATGGGAATCGGAATGTATGCATTTGTTTATAGTGACTTTGTAGTCTGCACAGATCCGTACCTTTCCATTAGCCTTCGTAATTACTACAATTGGTGATGCCCACTCAATTGGAGTCACCATTGGATCCACCATTTCTAGAACTCCTTCGTTAACCAATCTTGCCAATTCTTTTTCCACTACTGCCTGTATGGCAAATGGTAACCTCCGGGGTTTGAAAATTATAGGTACTGCTCCCTCTCTCATGTGAATCACAGCCTTGGCAGTCTTGATCGTTCCTATTCCTTCTCGAAAGATTTCTTCATACTTTTGTAAAAGTGCTGCTACGTCGTTATCTTTCTGATTATTGACCTGAACTTTTTGGTTTGTTTGTAGCTCTTTAACAATACGCACAGAAGCCCCAGGAGGCAATGGTAGGTTGAAGGCTAGAATCCATTTCATACCAAAAAGTGGAACATCTTCCTGTTTGACCACTGTAACTGGAAGTCTGATAGTTTTATCAAACGCAGTCACTTCCACTTTGGCTCAGCCAAGAGTTTCGACCTTCACTCCGGTATATGCCAGTAAACTTGATGACTTAGACAATTCGGGTACACCTATTAGCTTCCATACACTTCCACTTATAACAGATTTTGCGGCCCCTGAATCATAAAGCATATCTATTGCTTTACCGTTGATCTTCACGTTCACGTATGCCTCAGATCCTCCTTCTAGATTACGTATATTGCTGATAGCTTGCTGGTCTGACTCACTACTAGATCCACTGCTGCTTCTGGATTCTCTGGCTCTATTTACTCGTCTTGACCCTTTTGAAACAGTCACCGACCCTGATTTTAAACAACATCGTGCCCAGTGATTCAGCGATTTACAGTAATTGCAACTTTTACCTATGGCCGGACATACTTCGGTTGCGTTGTGCAACTTGCTTCCACATTTGAAACAATCCTTTCCTTTTACTAGATACTTCATCCTAGGTTTGTCAGTCGATGATCGCCCCTGGTAGTTAGGTGTCACTAAATTGATAGAACTCGATTTCCAACCGGCATACTGTTGCATTGTGCTATGTTGCATCTGAGCATTTTCGAGAATTTTAATGAGCTGTTCAATATCATCAAAACTCTATCAGAAGATGGGACTTCTTGCTGCCAATCAGCCGAATTAATTCCGAATACCAACTGATCTCGCATCCGTTCCTTGAGTGTAACTTTGAATGAACATTTCGCTGCCTGTGACCTCACTCGTACAATGAAATCACATACTCGTTCGTTTTCGAACGTACTCAATTGGTTGAATTTGAGTCGTTCGCATAGCGAGTTATCCTGTCTTCCATACTGCTTGGAAAGGACTTGTACTGGTTCGTCAGTTTTGACATCCTCCACTTCTCGTGGATAAAAATAATCAATCAGGAATTTAAAAGGATCTGCACTTACTTTTGCCAAGAGGTAGTTCCGTTTCACTCGATCATCTTTAATTCTGCAGGCTCCTATCGTCAAGCTGAACCTTTTGATCCAATACTCCCATTCTTCTGTTGAGGGATTGAATGCTTCAATCTTGAAATCCTTCAAGTTCATGGCTATCCCGCCGGATTGCACATCTTGATCACCGCCATCGCTTTCCCTTTCCCCATCACTTTCAACTGCTCTTCTGTTTGTCCGTTTGTTTCTCCTCGTCGTCATATTTAGTATTACAATAAGTAGATACTTGAGCTTTACGAGAACGAATGAATATTATATTTTTGGTACACGTCACAATAACAACTCCTTGACAACTGTTGGTATAAACAGCGATACCACAGTACAAATGAAGAATCGATGAATTATAAACATAATCGCCAAAAATATTGCTCATTATAGAACATAATTAACTAATAACAACAGCCATAGACGACTTTTGCCTCCCAACTTTTCTAGATGATTCCTTAGCATGCTCCAAAAATGTTGGCCAATGAACTTGGCATTTTTTTTAAATATTGACTTTTTGGCTCCAGGTTTTTCATTTGATTCCTAGTTTGGAAGGTCACATGAATACACGCATAAAATTATGAATAATGTTAAACTCCGAGAGTCGTTCTAGAATGATCTAGAATGACATAATATGTCATTATGTCACGATATTATCGTCGATGCCATTTTTCCATTATAGGTTATCCCAGCCACTTTTAGCAGCTTAAAAAGCAGAAATCCAGATATGCCATGTTTGCGAGTCGGCATGCGCACAAATGCGCGAAACGCCAGCCAACTTTGTTTTGTTCCATGAGAACCTCCAATATTTTATTTATTGCAGATAAATGTTATATAAAACATCACCTCGCACTTGATTTTTTTCCGCTTGCAAACACAGATTTGTGCAAATTGGTGATTATTTGACTCAAGATAATTCTTATTACTTAATAAATAATACCAAAATTACATACTAAAAAATTCGACCGTTTTCTTCTGAATTATTACCTACAGAAAACCAACCCCCTTTCTACCGGCCTTGCAGGTAAGGCAATGAGAGGCAAATTAAAGTAAATTGATAAAATTGAATTCTTTTCTTTTAATCAAATTATTTTGCAATAAGTTGAAACCAAAATATCTACATATACTTCATTTCTTCACCGCATAAATATTAAAAAAATAGACTTCTGTCAAAGTGGTTGCGTAAATATGAATGGTGGGATCTAATATAGAAAAAACCCGTGCGTTCTTCGCTGACGGGTGATCTAGACAGAAAAATTATAAACCATTGTATAACAATGAGCAGATTTTTCTTTTTATCCAGTCGAGTTTCACTTTACTGTGATGAGCTTCCTTGATGACCAAACTCAGTTAGGTACTAAATTGATCCAAATAACTTCATAAGTAGAGTTTAGATAACAAAAAAAAAAAAAAAAAACTCGTTTTCCGTATAAAAGTTCCATATAATAGTTTCCCATATGACAGCAGTAGTCCGCAACGCAAAAGCTATATTCTTTGCAGATGAGGGAAGATCTATATTTTCTATTTTATTCAATATTTTAAAAATGTTGAGTAATAAATTGCAGTTTTTTACATTTTTAAGAAGGTAATTGTGATTTCAATCTTAAATGAACTATGTCACTTTGTGGTAAATGTGGTTGAACCGCTTGGGATTTCCGTACTACTCGTGCCGGACAACTGAAATAATCAGTTCCTCTTATTTTTAGTTTCTTTTCCGAACAAAAAACTGAAAATTTCGCCTCTTTTTCTGTAGGTTTGGCCACAAAAAGAAAGAAGGCTCAAAAAAAAAGAGAAAGAAGTGGAGAAGTAAATCACGACTGGCATTCGATACCACGGATCAACACCCCTGTGACCCAACGCTTACTGAGAGAGACTGCGGGGACGGTCAACGGTTTTCCCACCTGGACAGGACGAACTCGGACGGACCCTTCTGGTTTTCACGGTTCAGAAAGAACTGAGTTCGATCCCAGGAGGTCGTTATCGTTTTCCGAGAGCTCGCATTCGCACCGTTCTCGGTATGGGCTCTGAGATAGAACCCTTTTTACCGCATTTTCGCCTGAAAGATGGACAAGACGAGGAGGGGAAGGTTTTTCACAGTTGGTTGAAATCCATATCCCATCTCTTCCGGGACGGTCAGTTCAAGGAATAACGGGGTTCGGGTTTGAAAAACCTGGTCCTAGACTTCTAAAAATGTAGTACAATTATGTCCTATTGATTGAAAAAAGTAGTCTAATTTACATATTTATTTCAACCGAGTACATCTACATAAACTGTAAAGGACAGTATAATCTCCCGAGCTTAAGAGGAAACATCTCGTATCCAACATTTCTGTGTTAAACTGGAGCAACCTACTACGATATGTGAGAGGCCACCTTGGCTATGGACACAAGAAAAAATAAATAAAAAACTTGAATGCAATACCTGAATGCAATTATTCAAAATGTCAATATGGGAATCCGGATTGTACTGTTCTTCGGAAAAGTTGGGTACGTGGTGTTGCCTCGATATGGCTACTTTAATTTTGATGTAGATGTATGTAAAAGTCATCATCCTCGTTGGTGTGTAACCTGCGGTTATTTTTTCCAAATCACTATCGGTTATAGAAAAGTTTTTTATTCATGCAAAAAAAAAAAAAAATAATAATAATAAAAATAAAGTATCCTCCAAAATACTTACTCGCATTCTACCTACGTTTCAAACTTGCTGAAAAACTTTGTTTCGAATGCTCGACTCGGGGGTATCTACTTTGACCTATGAAAACTATACAAAGATTCGTACTGCATCTATCCCAAGAAACTGACAATAAATACATTCAGCAAGTTATATGATTATTATCCATTTGTTATCGAAGATCGGATATGGTTGCATCTTGTATTTATTTAACCTTGAATGTTCATATGCGTGATAATTTTTTTTTATAGTGCGATCGTTGTAATGTTTCCGTGAGTAAATCTTCCCTTAATTGAATCAACGCTACCATTATTAAAGGATCATCCAAGAGAAGATTGACGATGGCATAGGGGAAATCCACTTCCTAGCATCAGCGCTATCAGATGCTCCCTTCACGTTGAAACAAGGTTGGATTCATAACCACTTTAAATCTGAATTGATCGCTGATTCTCGCCAACTCACTGGGTTCACTTCCGATATTTCAAAAGGTTTATTTTGAAAGGAAGTGCGATGAAGGAGAGCAGTGACCAAAAGAACAAATAATATATTAATTATTAGTTAAGATACTTACATTAATAATACTGATTTGAAAATGAAATTTAGGGAGATTCAAACAGATGTGTGACACCCATGTACGACTATGTACCTACCCACCTTTTAGTTAGGCACTATGTGTGACTTTATCTTTACCCTCCGCTTGTCATAACCTAGCTATAGGATCTAAACTCTAAGTGGATGATTATTGATTGATTTTCTTGAAAGTAAGCACTCATAAAAGTGCATCTACGAAGCTTATTTTACGCAGCAATAATTGGGGTTCAGGAGGTAACGTCATTTTACCCCCTACAATGTAAGCTTTGCCACCAGTACCTACCAATTGCCACTAGCTCTTCCGTCCATCCGCCCAAGATCCGATTCATCGTCATCCCTCTTTAATATTAAAACGTCTAAATTATTTCATCATGCTCAGGTAGATTGAAAGTTAGTATGCCTAAGGGGACTCAAATTGACTGAATTTTTGAACTGAATATATGAGCTTGAATCCTCCATTTTTATAGAGCTAACTATTAATGTAACTAAACTCTTCCCATCGATGCAACACGTGTATGGAAGTCACAAGTCTTTTCATCAAGATTAAGTAGCTACCTACACTTCTTTTTGTCGCTAAAAATAAGTTTATTTGTGAGAAGCCTATATTTGGAGATTTATAATGAAGAAGGAAGTGTGAAGCCATGCATAAAACGTTTCTACACAAGTTGAAATTTTGTCAATAACAGTCTAAAACTCTAAAATAGAATGATTAGTGATAAATTATATATCGTACCAGTACTAATACCAAGTAACTTTCTATAATTTTAAATAATATTGACAATGATTCTGTGTTTTCCACAGGGAAAATTTGACCCCTCCCATTAAACCAATTCTGGGTTATGTCCCTGGTAGATAGTTGATTAACTACAAATCTGTAAACTAATTTAAAAAAAAAAATGTAACGGATCACTTACTTTGAGGAGAACAATAGAACACACCAGCAGCCGTAATGTGTGCCTGTAAAAAAATATTCACAATTAAGTACCTGGATACGTATAATAATTGGTTACATGAAAATGGTATTAATTGATTGTGATATGGGTACTATGCCTATAGGTTATCTCACCTAATGCGACCTCAACACTCTTAAAAAGTCATTTGGAAAAATTAAAATGACATTATAATTCTCGTTTTGTGATGTGATCTCAAAATAATTACCAAAAGTTGGTGGAAGTACAACAGCACCTTGTATTTCCTTAGGAGGAGGGGGTGGACATAAATTCAGGTGTTGATTATCTAGGTTGTGGATGCCGATAAAATGTAATCACGAGTCACAGTTATTGGAGTGACTATTGACATTATTTTATGTCTTTATTTTGGCACATAAACGAAGAAACATCACGAGAATTGCTCACGAAACTTACAACCAAGTCGTTGCAACGGAACTTAATCTTCGTCATTCGTGTTCGTAGAAAAATCGTTCACCATTCGTTGAAAAACCCCAAATTTATGCATAAATTATATACAGCCAAAACCTTTTAATCATGGAAGAAACTGAGATATATCCCTGAGTTAAAAGAACTGTAAACAACATTTGCAGTAAGAGTTTGTTACACGTCAACAAACAATTATTAGAAAGCATATTATTATAATAGGTTGGTGTCGAAGGTATAGGTAAGACGGGAAAAGGAAGACGGGAAAAGAAGGTCGAGAAAAAGTTAAGACATAAAATCTGTGCTAAGGTGGCAAAATGTGATAAGTCACTTTTTTCCAAAATCGGTATTTTTGCTTCCTCTAGTATATTGTAGTATATTCAAGACATTTCTACTTCGATCAGGCGCCTAAACCTCCTTAAGTGGTATGAAAAATGAATTGGCCAAATGTGATATAATATATAATGACATATTATATCAAGGATGATCAAATCGGAAGATGGCAGACTGTAACATGTCCATTGTCTCTTATTGCCATCTCCCAATTTTAAAATTTCCCCGCTACGTGAAGATGGCAAATTATGATAATTACGCCGAAACGTGCTATATTGCCAACACCAATAATGTCCTAATGTGTTGCAAACTCGTATGCAAGCGTTTTCTTTTCTTCTCGAATATCTTTTCAAACATGTTCTTTCCAATTATTATCTACGTACCGTATTGGAGAATCCGTCGTAACCAGCAAGTCGAGTACAGGAGGCTTGCTGGTTACGACGGATTCTCCAATACGGTAGGTAGATAATAATTGTATTCTTATAACTAGCGGAACTAACCCCATTCATTTAATACCATGTTCTTTCCAATATTTTTTTTCTTTTTTCAAAAGTTGAAAATTATGGCTACCTTTGTCATTTTCCCTTCTATTGAGCCAAATCATAAGTTACTTCTCCTTCTATATTCTGAGGACAAAACTCAGAGTGGAAATATAGAACGCCGCACCGCACTCCATGCATTGTTTTCACAGTCAGTGTTTTTGTCAACTTCCTAGTCTTGTTTGAGTGTTTGTCTGGTGAGCTCGTCGAGTAGGTACTACATCATTATTGTTAAGATTCTACATTCTGTGAAACAAACGCATCATTGACGTCAAAACCTAAATTGACGTTCAATCATTTATCTAGGTTGTATCTAAACACACTATTATCTGAGTTTCACGGCTTGGGTTCTATCAGTAAACCTTGGAAACGGAAATGTTGGAAAGTATTTTTGTAATGTAGTCCCCTCCATTCACCACTATCGCAGGCAAACTTCGATACTCTGTCGCAGTAATTCACAATAAAAATCAACGAAATTAAAGTACAACCGGTCGCCTATCCAACACCGGATATCAAGAGCCTCACTCATGTGCACTCTCTTGCAGACCCAAAACTGTTTCTTTCTAAAAATATTTCATATTATTTCGGAGTTGTTAATGGAAGAAAAATGACCTTTGAATCACCACCAGGAATTTTATCAAAATTGGTGGAACCTGATGGAAAAAATGTACTTCCTCTTTGATAAGAATTTCTTTAAAAAATTGTATTTCGACTGAAATGAAGGGGTTCTTGCCAACTGAGGGAAGTTGAGTTCTAGTCCCCACCCTAGGGTAAATCGTAACATTTTCAAATCAGACAATATTTTGACCATGACCCCCAATCATAAGACATGATTGTAGATATATCAAAAATGACTTGGTGGAGGCAACTCCTTCCTTTTTCAGTATAGAGCTAGTTAGAGTAAATAAGACTACAACAAGTAGCCAAAAAATACCAAGTCCCGCCCCCCCCAATTAATATAGCATATGAACCGCACTCACTGTTTTGAGCCGTGAGTTTAACTCTATAACTGTGAATTTCTCTTTCGTCACCACCATGTTCGCCAGTATAACGAGTATTGACCCTGACGATAATTCGGGCTATTATATATGGATGTAAAAGACGCAATTTTCGTATGAATAAGAGACAGACGACAAAAGACTAAAAAAATAACTCCAGGTGCCTTACGGTACTTGTGGCTTGTCAGAGACATGTACGAGATCGCTGGTTTGTGACGGCTTCACTAGCGTCACCCAGTTCCTAACTGTTCGTCTCGCGTTTTTTCTTCTCGTGATTCCGATTCACCCGTCTGTAGCCTTCACCTTTTCTGACTGCTCCCAGGTCGGAGTTTTTTTTCGGGCGTTTTCCTAGTTTTTTGGCTTTTCTTTTGTGTTGCAATATAAACATCGGATACAATGAACGAAAATGACTTAACATTTCATGTGCCAATTTCACTTTCATTATTATCTGCGACTACCCTTCCTGCGCATCGGTTAATCAGTAAAAATAAACATCAAATAGTACCCTTCCTCCAAGAAAATACATCATACTGTTTAATTATACATTTACAATATATAAATATTATTTGCGAGTGGTGCATAGAGAGCGGGATACAGGAATTATTTTTGAGGGCGCAGTTCAATGAGATTTGCTCCATACCAGACGAGAGTTTCTCAGGGTGGGGGTCAATCAAAAGCAAGAAAAAGTTGGACGTTTTTCCTTCCTAGTCAATCAAGGTAAATCATAAGTGAAGCATAGTTTTCACTTATCAAGGTTAAAAAATCAAGTTCTCCAAAATTAAAATTTCCACTAGCGTTTTTCGTTTTGGACCTTCCTGTCCTGAACAATTTTGGTTTCTTGTCTTTCTGTCTGTCTGTTTGTCATGAAATCCTTGTAACAGGGAAGTTGTTGACCAATTTCGATGTGATTTTATGCAAGATACTTCGAAGTTGATGTTTTGAGATTAGCCATTATGCATCATCTATAAAATCGAATTATGGAAAGGTACGAGGAAGCTACGTGTCACACCAACATGGCGTACGTTTTTTGTTTCATTATTTTCAATAATGAACATTTGGAATGGAGCAAATCAAATGTAACCCCCTTAAAAAAATTGATGTAAAATTTGATGATACATGTTTCAAGGTACTTATCTATGTAGAATCCAAAAATCGAATGAAAATTTATAAATTTTGGGGTAACAGCTCCATTTGGGGTCGGGTTGTGCCCCGAAGATTTTGGTTATCATCAGTCACTTCTAAGGGGTAAAAACTTGTGAAAACATTTTCAAATCACCCTAGATCGAGAATTTTTACATAAGTACAATTATCTATTGTCTTTTCAGATTTTGAAATTTTTCAGAAATTTTGATGACTTTGAAAAGAATTATTTTAAAGCGTTTAACGATACCACCAAGAGACGGATCGCATAATGAGCATAATTAATCACCTAGTTATTGAATGTCCACTGACGTTTTTCAACATTTTCAGCATTTTAAGATAGCGTTCAATTTTGCTTCTGAGTCTAACAAGGTAGCGGAAGCTTTGTTTTCACTTTTCAAGGACGAAAAAAAAAAAATTCTCCAAAATCAAAATTTCCACTCGCGTTTTGCGTTTCAGACCTTTCTGAACAATTTTGGTTCCGTGTCTGTCTGTCTGTCTGTCTGTGTGTCTGTCTGTGTGTCTGTCATGAATTCCTTGTAACGCGCATAACTATACGAAGTTATTGTCCGATTTCGATGAAATTTTCAGGGATTGTGCGGATTGGTGTGTAGACGGTCCCCTATGAAAATCATCATCCTCGGACTGATAGAAGCGACTGCGCATGCGCAAACGTGAATTCCTTGTAACGACCATAACTTCTACATTTTTCATCCGATTTCGAAGAATTTTCAGAAATGTTACAGACTAGTATTTAGATGGTCCCCTATGAAAATCATCACCTTCGGACTGATAGTAGCCACTGCGCATGCGCAAACGTGAATTTCCTTGTAACGGCCATAACTTCCACATTTTCCACCCGATTTCGATGAAATTTTCAGGGATAATGTGGATTAGGTTGTAGATAGTCCCCTATGAAAATCATCATCCCCGAACTGATAGAAGCGACTGCGCATGCGCAAACGTGAATTACTTGTAACAGCCGTAACTTCAACTGTCCCCCAGGGGTCGCGGGATCGAATCCCAGCCGAGGCTAAGTATTTTTTTGATCCAATCACATACATCTACTCACTTAATTTTTCACCCGAATTTGATGAAATTTTCTAGGATTGTCTAGATTAGCGTGTAGATGGTCCCCTATGAGGGTAGGGGAAGGTACTTAGAGATTGGTGTTTTAAGATTAACAACTATGCATCTGATCAATTATATAATCGGGTTATGGATACGAGGAAGCTATGTGCCACACCCACTTGGCAGACGTTTTAAACTCGAATGTTACCACTCAGGCGATCAGCGATCGTTAAATGAGCAATATTATTCAATTTATCCGAATTTGACCACACAGATGTTAGTATCCCTTTGAGCTAGCCCAAGAGGACCCATACCAAAATTCCATAAAATACTATCTTGTAAGGCTGGTACATTGAAGGTATCCTAGGGAGTGAGACGGGATGGAAGAAGTAATCGTACCTATCAACTGATCGTTGTGAAAGTGATAAAGTTGGCAAGAAAGAATTATTTATGTTTTATTAAAATTGTGATTCAAGGTCCAAGATCTGATTTCCTAAGATAGATTTATATCAGATGTACTTTGTTGGTTTATTATTTTCAATAAACCATTGGAATCGAGCAAGAAAAAAATAATTACTTTTCAAGATTTGTAGAATCCAAAAATCGAACACAAATTTTTCCGTCCGTCCGCCGCACTCCATATGCGGCACTAGTTCCCGTGGACCAATTTTAATGGAATTTGGGATACCGGCTCCGTTTGGGGTCTAGTTGAGCGTTGGGGAAAACATTTTCAAAATGCCCTAGTTTGAAAACCTTCGATGTACAGGTATTGTTTTGGTTTATTATTTTCAATAATGAACCTTTGGAATCGACCAAGAAAAAAAAAATTTAACACCCCCTCAAAATTTGATGGTTTACGTTTCAAGGTACGTAAAATCCAAAAATCGAATAAAAATTTGGCCGTCCGTCCGCCGTCCGCCGTACGCGGCACTTTTGCCACTTAGCATTGACCGTTTTTGATGAAATTTGGTATGTAGGCTCCATTTGGGGTCTAGTTGTGCCCCGAAGCTTTTGGTTGATGTAGGTCACTCCTAAGGGTTCCAAAATCAATTTTGAAATTTTGAAAACGCCCTAACTCAAAAAATTTCAATATAAAGGTATTGTTTTTCCTTCAATTTAGGATTCTATAGAATTTTTAGAATTTTTTGAGACCACGCGGAGCTCTGTAGGACAAACCGTTCGCTCCCTACGAAAATTTAAGGGTTTAAATTGAAATATATATATATAAATCAAAACACGAGTGTGAATCGCAAAAGAGGCCTAATCTCCGTTCAAATTAGAGCTGACCGAAATGCAATCGATGGTTGGTAATTTGGATTTTTTTTTGATTTTTAATATTTTTTTCCGATTTTTTTTTTTTTTTGATTTTTTTTTGATTTTAACACAGAATGTGTTTTTGCGATGACCTACCGAAAAAAAAATCGTCACGAAAAAGCGACAGAAAAAACCGTTACGCGCCTTTTATAATGATTTTCACGTGCAACCAAGCCGTTGGTAAGGAAATAGAACTCCCGCAGTGTTCATTGCACAGAAATTGTTCACCATTCGTTGGAAAGCTCTCAATTTATATAGTATTTTTCTTGTAGTTACATATTTATTTATATAACATTTATAGGGTTTTAGACCAAATTAAATTTCTAACAATTATTGACATTTTCATGTCTTTCATATGGCACATAAAAAAAAAATCGTCACGAAATTTGATGCAACGAAATTTGTTGCAACGAAATTTGATGCGACGAAATTTGTCCCAAGTCGCCACAATGATGATTATGACCATCAGAAGTGAAGTTGTTAGGTACTTTACAGGTAGGTACTTTACAGTTAGGTAGGTACTTTACAGTTTGATATTACCAGATCAGCTGAGTCGAAAATCGAGCTCCCAGATCAGCTGAGTCGAAAATTGAGTTCCCAGATCAGCTGAGTCGAAACTCGAGCTCCCAGATCAGCTGAGTCGAAACTCGAGCTCCCAGATCAGCTGAGTCGAAAATCGAGCTCCCAGATCAGCTGAGTCGAAAATCGAGCTCCCAGATCAGCTGAGTTGAAAAATCGAGCTCCCAGATCAGCTGAGTCGAAATTCGAGCTCCCAGATCAGCTGAGTCGAAAATCGAGCTCCCAGATCAGCTGAGTCGAAAATCGAGCTCCCAGATGTCTCGGGAAGGGAGGGGGGGGCATGAAAATGTTTCAATGTGTTGCAGACTCGTATGCAAGCGTTTTTTTGTGTAACATTTGCAGGAGAATTGTGGCTTCAGCTTCAAATATACTGCCCCACTTCTCAGGAAGACGTATGTCTTGGAAGCGATCATCTGATGACTTTCGACACGAAGAATATTGCACGCAAATTTTTATTTTATTATTGCCAAAGACTCCACATTTATTATTGTTGTTTTTTATTTAACGGATGACTAGCATCGCAAAAACACATTCTGTGTTCCTATGATTTATTTATTTATTTTTTTTCTTTACCTATTTTATTTTTTTATTTTATGTTTTTTTCATATTGGATGGTTGGTGATTTTGTAGACGAGTGCTCTATATAGAAAAATAATAAACCATTGTGTAATAATTTGCAGCGTTTTTCATTAATTTAGAATTAATTAGAATAGAATTTTAAGAATTTTTCAACACCACCCAGAGCTCCGTGGGGCCAACCGTTCTCTTCATATGAGAATAATTAATTGGGATAGTCTTCGAGTTTTAGAAACGAATCAGACCATCCATAACTCAGAACAATGAACTGTGAGATCGCGAAATTAATCAATATTAAACACAAACATGATCTTCCTAGGACTAGCCCCTTCAACCACCTGCCCCTCATCTCCTCACCCACCCCTGGTCCCTACAAGGGTCGTAAGAAGCCTTGTTCTTCGCAGACGGTTGATCTTTATAGAAAGATGATAAACCGTTCTGTAATAGTTTGCAGCGTTTTTCTGTTAAATGAAGGAGAGACTAACTTGCCAATTTAATCAATAATTATCAGAGGAAGAATTACTGGAAACCAAGGTTGAGGTTTTACAGTTCAACCACCTATAGAGAACATGATTATCCGATCCCGTTGGCTCTTTTTTTTTATTGAGGAAAAGCGTGGCGCAGATTTACGCACCTACGTCGCATTGAGTCGCCGCTGTCCGGTCGCGTCCTCGCGACTTCTTCTTGTAGTTCCCCCAATAACCTCATTTCCTTCTTCCCCATCGTCTTTTCCCCATTATTCTTTTGTCGCCTCCCGTTCGAGGGAACAATTTTTTTTCTCAATGGTTAATCGACGTTTGACCCGCTATCAAACTTTTTACACCAGTGAACTTGTAAATGTCTCCTTGACTTTCTTTTCACATTTTTTCATTCGGTAGTGTCACGTTACTGAACAGAATTTACTTTTACCGCGACTTTATTTAGGTACTGTTTTCTCTTTATTACTTTTCTTCTACTTTTCTCTTTATTACTTCTATCGCTAGTTCACCCGTATTCACTCAGGCATTTTCGTTCTGTTCAGCTCAAGCTCATTAGATCTCAAAGCTTAAATTTCCGTTAAATTAGTATATTTGTGATCCAAACAAAAATCCAGTGTCCATGTACCAACCGAACCAATTCCCGTCCATATCCACACGGGTATTTCTTCGGGTTTCCAATTAGGTCCCTGATTTGTGAACGCTCTCTGAGAGGTTTTGTTAACACAATGTGGGTTCCAAATCTTTTGCTCCCTCACTGTTAAAGATGAGACATACAAATTTGGCTCCTCCTAAAAGGAAGTTGGAACCAACAGTGGCATCAAACATCAAACCAACACATGCAAACGTTTAGGAAGTTCATTTCAAGTTTACTCAGCTGATCTGACTTTCTCGCGATCACTTCCAGTGGTGCAGCTCGAGAGGATGCAAGTGAAATTTTCACTTTCTACTAGGATGAACAGGAGTGAAGTTAGTTAGCTTATCAATCACTCCCGAATGCCACTTTATTTAAAATCTAAAAAAGTAGAAATTATGATTGTTACTTGAATAAAGGAATATTATTAAGTTCTACTATAGCTAGGTCTCTGGTGTCATCATTGGTTACACCTTATTTCGCTCAATGCACGAGTTTTATAACATTAAGATACGAGGAAACATCGTATTAATATAATGTACCACGGAACAATTTTAATACAATCTTAATAAATCAATCAAGCTGCTCCTACCTACGAGGGAAAAGTCGTGAATATTCGTCGGTAAATTTTATTGGTGGAGTTTCATGGAGAATGATCGACTTATTTCAGCGGAAGAATGATCGTAACCTCAAAATATCCCGCGGTCGATTTTTTTCTCAATGGAACCGCAAACGACTGAGCGATCAAGAAATTTCGTTCTGGTTATCACCCCAAAGGTGAGTCCCGTGCCCCGTCCTGTTTGGATTTTAGCCAGGCTGGCAAGTCGTTTGTCTTTGACGGTTCCGTGTTTGATTGTTTGTTGTTCCATGGGTGTATTATAGCACTTTTCTGAAGTGCGTATTTGTATTTTGTGATTCTGATTGTATGTAGTACAAGCATTGCATTGTTTTAAATTACTGTGTTATTTTAATAGGTATTTCATTGTACCTAACTTATTTCAATTTTTAAGTTCATTTTATCAATATCATGGTAAAATTTTGAAATGAGGTTTGTCATAGGGAATTGTCGAAAATGTTGTTCAATATAATATATTGATATCATATTATAGTATATACATAGTGATATATTAATATAGTAAGATATTATCTTACACATAGAGAAAGGTGCATTGTACCTGTATTCAAAAATGTTTTCCTACGAGTAAAAATCTTTGTGAAAGTCGTGAGTGTTTAAGTGACTGGAATCATGCTAGCGAGTTAACAGATATTCGAGTGAATATGAACCTAGCTGATGAAGGTCGCACTAAATTTGTCCTATATCTGTAAAGTATGACTTTTGGATAAACGATGTAATATTAATGAATAAAGATGGGAAATCTGGGTATTCCGCCGGAAACAACAAACGCGAAACCCCAAAACACAAACACTTCCAGGGTCCATGTTTGTTCACGGTCGAGGATCGTTTGAGGGTCTTTTCGGAAAACTTGTGACTTAGGGAATGGGGAACCAAGGACCACGCAGACGAGACGCTTCATCATACGAGGTCGCGTTCCTGATGGTCGTTATCCTTAATCAAATCTACAGAGGAAGAAGATACTTTTCGCCATTCGGCCGCCTCCCATTGTTTTCTTGGGTCAAAGGGCCTTCCTACAGTGCACGCAGCAAAAAGTGGGACACCGAGCTCCAGGTATGGAAAATAGTAAGTATTGGTGCGTTACTATGGTGGACACGTTTTCGACTTGTGCACTCTCTATGAATCATGACAAGGGGATGTGTGGTCTTCTCCACTTTTTTTACTTCTTTTATTGCACCAAGTTACAACTTATAAGCAACATTGTTCTGACACATAATTGATGTACCTTAAGAAAACTAAGATACTTCACTCAGATCTTATTGTCCTGAAATTTGCTCTTCATGATGGTCACACTAAGTGGATTAGATCGTGTGGCTTGGTTCTAAGCAGATATTCTGTGTTTAGAAGCAGGATGACATACTCATTTACATGATCTTGGAGCCTCAAAAGGTGATTCATGGCTTGGCTGCGAATGACCTCATTGACAGATTCAATCTTCAGCTCGTAGTGAAGTTTGTCATTTCCAAAGTATCTGTATTCTGTATGCATCAACGCTGCATCGCAGTACATTATTCTGGAAGTGCTGAATTATGTCTCAATTGCTCTGGGCTTTGCACCCCCACAGTTTGCACCGTAAGTCCAGACAGGCTTTAGGACTTGCTTGTACAGCATGAGCTTATTGTGGACAGACAATTTTGACCGTCAGCCCATTAGCCCATCAGCCAGTACATTTTTCTGAATTTAATCAAACGCTCAGCTTTTTTCTTCTTGACGTGGGACTTTCACCATAGTTTGGCATCCAGCGTCATTCCGAGATATGTCTTCTCCACATGATGACGTTTGGACCTTCTCGAGAATATCCTGCACAAACCCTGAAAATGTATCATAATTGGACAGGGCCTTCCCATAGCTATACCTGCGATGAGGAATTGATCACAGACACACAGAGATAAAGATACAGAACGAAAACTTTCAAAAAAATCTCTTCAGAGAGAAAGATGCGAGTAAAAATGTTGGTTTTGTAGACCCCACATTTTGTTATCTGCAACCAAGTTCCCCAATCTGGGAAGTGAAAATGCATAAATAAGAACAATATCGATTAATCAAAAGACGGTCAAAGACTTTGCTAAAGACATCTCAAAATTCGAGACTTTGTCCAGCGGTCCGACTTTGTCAAAAGACTGAAAAACTCAACTTTGTCCTAAGCTAGCGCTTAGCCTGAAAAGGCTAGGTTTGCACACGCTTAGCTGAAGAGATCCGAAAGATCGAAACGAAGTAAGCTAAGCTAAGCGCTAGCTTAGGACAAAGTTGAGTTTTTCAGTCTTTTGACAAAGTCAGACCGCTGGACAAAGTCTCGAATTTTGAGATGTCTTTAGCAAAGTCTTTGACCGTCTTTTGACGAATGTTTGAACTCTTCGGAAATAGCTTCTTAGCTAAACTGACAAAGTCTTTTGACAAAGTCTTTGACCGTCTTTTGACAAAGTCGAATAAAGCAAATATCGATTAAGTATTTTGTTGCATATTTTCGGGGCTCACAGTCGTCGAGTTCAACGTTCATTCCCCGACTGTTACTCCATTAGTGTTAATAACCTTGGAGGATTAAGTGGTTTTTCGGAATGCCCATGATTACCCTATAGGGAAGTTAAATCTTGTCCAATTTTGATCCCATCCAGATTTCAGTCCTACAAATATTTATTGTTTTAATTCCTTCGAGTATTAGGTACCTCCAACTTTTCTGGAGTAATACAATTTCAATGATGTAGGATTATGGGCTGAACCTGATTTACCTTGTAACACTTAACAATAAAGATATTCAGAAATTTTATCAAAATTGAAGTGGAATATCAAAAAACGTCAATTACAGGCACTTTAATTTATTAATTCTGAGCACATTCGCGTTTTCATATTGAAAGAATATTCATAATTTTCGGAGTAAAACCGTAAAAACTTTTGACCCCGCCGCCAACGCCATCTATTTTTTGAGAATCACACTAATTAGCCGTCCACCATTGCCTACGTACCTAAGTACTAGATATCGTAAATATTCATACGGATCCAATAATATTCCAGAAAAAAGGCCATAATAATAGCCCCGAAAACTAAATATGTTAATCAAGTAAAAATTGCTGTAAATTATTGAGATCTTCAAATAGTGGTTATTATAAAAAAGTTTGCCAAGTGGGTGTGGCACATAGCTTCCTCGTATCCATAACCCGATTTTATAGATGATCCGATGCTCTCAAAACATCAATCACCTTGTACTATCCTGATTGGTGACCATCCACACCCCAATCCGCATAATCCCTGAAAATTTCATCGAAATCGGACGGAGACTATAGAAATTATGGCTGTTACAAGGAATTCACGTTTGCGAATGCTCACCGGCTACTACCATTCCGGGGGTTATAATTTTCATAAGGAGACTATCTACACGCCAATCTTAACAAACCCTGAACATTTCATCGAAATTGAACTATAACTTCATATAGTTTTGCCCGTTTCAAGGATTTCATGACAGGCATACGGACGCACAGACACACAGACAGAAGACGGAAACAAAATTGTTCAGGAAGAACTAAAACGTAAAACGCGATTGGAAATTTTGATTTTGGAGAACGTTTTAATTACTTTCCTTCTAGTTTCCCATGAGAGTAAACCGTATCTTTTTGCGTCTATTCAGAAGCTGTGAAATAGTAGGTTGCTCCGAATGGGATAATTAATTTGGTTTATTTATCATTCTTGTCACACGAGTGATTTTTGGCTCCTACATTATTTTTTCTCCAGACCTGCTTTTGACTCCATAACCAAGCTGATGTTTTACCGGCAAGTTACCTACTTACATTCCCGTTGGAATTTAGCATCCCTTACAGATATAGCTATCCATGATGAATAAACCAGAAATTGGTAAGTTACTAATTAAAAACATTTTTGAAATCTTGACTTCAAATCTGAGCATTTAGCCCTTTTCAGGGATGATTATACTCTGTGGTATCGTGCGTTGCAAGATGAATATGTTAGATAACGTGGAAACAATACCACGTTGACAGCTAACAAATTATAATGATTTCTATGAATTCACCTGGCGGAACCAACAAGATTTCAAATAATACGAGTTTGCCCAACGATAACATCATACGATAGTTCGGGAGTTCCGTCCTTTCGTCACACTGAAAAACGATAAGAATCCTAATCTTCATTTCTGATGCTTCCACCGACTCAATGCTGGTCCAAAAGCTGAGATTTTTACTCCTGACGGAAAATGGGAGACTCAGAAATGTTGATGTAGTATTGACCTTGGACTGAGTACCCGTCTCAAGAAGTGTTCAAATCCTTCAGGTGGTGGTATAGCAATTATAAATAATTGTTAATGAATAAAAAATAGTAGAAGGAAAATAAAAATTAAGATAAAGAACGAGAAAATCACCATTGCTCCCACCTCATTTATAAGTAACATTAACTTATAAAATTTATTTGAAATGGGCAACTTTAGGGCCCTTTATCTAAAAACGGCGAAGATTAGCGTATACTACAGGATTCATCAAACACCCTGTATCCTGTATCCTGCAGGATTTACCGAGCAACCCTGATATCCTGCATAATTCAAAACCAGTGGGAAGGGAAAATGTCGGAATATGGGCCTGTATACCTACGTACTATACATACGTATACGTATTATATAGAATTACGAAGTTATACGTATATATAATAATTAATATTATATATACGTATTATATAAAATGTCGGAATATGGACCTGTATACGTATTATACATACTGCGCGCCAGGGTGTCTCCGTCTATGGGAAAACTGGCTGGGCACCGATGCCTTCCGCACTTAAGTCGGTTAATGTGCTTCGACTCCTGTCATAGGACCGGAGTGCTGCAGCGCGGGATAAACATCTCTTGGAGCAGGGCAGAAGGGAGGATGCTGACATTGAGTAGCTCTGAGCTGTCCTTGCCTGGCTTGAAGAGGTGGAGGAAGGATAGACGGGCGAATGAGCAACTAGGTAATAAACGAATCTCATTACCCGAGCCTTCCGCGGGAGGAGGTGAAGAAAAATGGGCGGCCGGACGTGCAACAGTTCAACTCAAGTTTGGGTCAACATCTGTATACGAGTGCAATGAAGATCAGTAGTTCAAAACAAGGGTTAATATGAACTGTGAGCTAGCATAGATAATCATTAATTAGCAGAGTTTATTCTTACATTATTCTTATAGGTTCTCAGATACAATTTATTGAATATAACTGGAAGACTCAAACCTAAACTTGAACCATTGGGAAGTCTAAAACCTTCTATTTTGATACCTACATCAACAATTTTAAAATTGGTTGATTCTTCATTTGTTCTTTTGAGTACTGGAATAAACAGTTGGAGAATATTTTTTCAAATTTGAGGAGGCCTTACAATTCACGAATACTTATGTCTGATGGCATAGAAGAAATGTGAATCTGTTATAATTTCCTTCTTGTTGTAGGTGTGTGTAACGTAGTGAGGGCCTTAGAATGACTTTACCACACAGCTGATTTGACTCCCCTTCAATCACTTCTTCAGGAAACCAGTTGGTTTTTGCGCATCTGCCGGATGTACGAGAGAGGAGTAGTTTAGTTACAGAATACGGCGTACGGCGGATTCCCAATAAACCGAATCTCCGTTCAAATTTCGGCTGATCACATACTATTTTACTTCCGAGTCTACCCAAGTAGCAGAAGTTTCAAGGTTGGAAAAAAAATTCTCCAAAATCAAAATTTCCACTCTCGTTTTACGTTTCAGACCTTCCTGAACGATTATGGTTCCGTTTCTTCTGTCTGTCTCTGTCATGAAATCCTTGACAAAGCCATAACTTCTACATTTATAATCAGATTTCAATGAAATTTTCAAGGATTGTGCGGGTTGGTGTGTAGATGGTCCCCTATGAAAATCATCACCCCCGGTATGATAGTAGTCGCTGCGCATGCGCATACGTGAAGTCCTTGCCACAGCCATATTTGAGATCCTTGGGAAAAATCATGAAGATTTAAAAAGAAGAACTTTTTTTACCACGATCTGGACGAGTTTAGCAGGGGAAGGGCCAATTTGTACGCCACCCTGTATAATAAGTAATAACATAAATATTCAATAAATATAATAAAGCGAAATCTGGTGAAGTTTTGCACAACTAGATAGATATTAACCAAACATTCGGAGTATTCTGGATAGAGATTAAATAGAAACGGGGAAAACCAGATCAAACGTATAACTTTCTCGAGCAATTGATGGACAGCCTGAAAAGGTTATGAATATCTGGTGATGTATGATGAACGAATAGCCTCCACCGTTAGGTCTTCTTTAAGGATAGGCAATATGGTATGGAATAGAAACAACCGTGATCTCGGAACTCACGTATCATTTGATTACCCGAATTAATTCGGTTTTGTCGATCATGTCGCGTGATGATTTCGTACGTGAGCGTCTGGGCGGTGGGAACTGTGTGTAGATGAACTAATATTACGCGAGCGTTCTTTACGCTATGGTACCTTCCAGCACGATATATCACTCGACCAGACGTACAATCGCGAGATGTGCTGATATATTACCGGCGCATGCAGTGCGGCCTATGATATACACGTACGTTCGGTCATTTGGAGTCTTAGTGCCCCACTGACTCCCTAAGTCGTTCATCCATGAGTGAACACAAACCTATTTATCTTCTTAACGCAACATTCATTGGGTACTCTTATTCGCTACACATGATAATCTTTGTACTGTTTGTGTCTTAATCACGGGCACACGGATCTCAGCAGATTAACTTGATGTCAACGTGTGACTGAACCCATTTCGGCAATAAACCTTGGACGAATGGCTGTCAGCATGTCAAACCAATCGAGCCTTAAATGAGATTAAGAATATGGAACTGATTCAAAATGGGACAGAGAGTAATTGAATAGTAATGGGGAAAAAATCTCATACAATGCATGTCATGCAACTTGTAATTTTCAAAATCTTTTTACAGATTTTTAGCCATGTTTGAACTATACTTTTTGGTTTATTATTTTCAATAATAAGCCTTTGGAATCGAGCAAGAAAAAAAAAATTTTAACCCCCCCTCAAAATTTGATGTTTTACGTTTCAAGGTACGTAGAATACGAAAATCGAATAAAAAAATTTCCGTCCGTCCGCCGTACGCCGTACGCGGCACTTTTCTTAGCAACACTGGACCGATTTGGTTCAAATTTGGTATATGGGCTCCATTTGGGGTCTAGTTGTGCCGCGAAGCTTTTGGTTGATGTATAGGTCACTTCTAAGGGGTGAAAATTAAGGGTTGAAATTTTCAAGAGTGCCCTAGCTCGAAAACTCTCGAAATAAAGGTATCGTTTTTTCACCAATTTTAAATAGTATTGAATTTTTAAAAATTTTTGAGACCACCCGGAGCTCTGTAGCACAAACCGGTCGGTCCCTACGAGTACTTGAAGGTTTTCCTTCGATAAAACAGAATCATGAGTGTGAATTGCAAAAGAGGTCTAATCTCCATTCAAATTTTATCGGACTAAAATGCGATCGCTGTTCATTTCTTCGATTTGTATATAGTTTTGCCTTCTGCGTAACCAGTAATCAAATTTCCATATGAAGCTTTCTATTTTTCCAATCGAGTGTGAAGCGTTTAGTTCTTTCTAATAACTTGATTGTGAAGGTGTGAAGCCAGTATGGTGTGGTAGGTAGTACCTAGCTGGTAGGTAAAAAAAAGTTGGTAGGTAAAAAAAACTCGGCGCTTTGCGCCTCGGCGGGGGGCTCCGCCCCCCTGCACCCCCCGGTTTATTTCTTTTTCCATACTCTGTATGAAATCATAGGAACACAGAATGTGTTTTTGCGATACTAGTCATCCGTTAAATAAAAACAACAATAATAAATGTGGAGTTGACATTAACATGACAACCAATAAACATATCACCAGATGTTTTTTCTGTCGCTTTTTCGTGACGATTTTTTTTCGGTAGGTCATCGCAAAAACACATTCTGTGTTAAAAAATGTTGGTGGGTAAAAAACGCTGCAAATCATTGCTCAAAGGCTTCACTTCATTGCAATCATTGCTCTCCAGAATGGAAGTGCTCTTCTAGGCGTCTCCAGCATTAGAGGAGATCTTCTTCACTCCTCAGATCACTGATCAGCTGAGTGAGCTCCGAAGCCATTTTCAATCCTATTGAATGGAAGTGCTCTTCCAGGCGTCTTCAGCATTCGAGGAGATCTTCTTCACTCTTCAGATCACTGATCAGCTGAGTGAGCTCCAAAGCCATTTTCAATCCTGTTGAATGGAAGTGCTCTTCCAGGCGTCTCCAGCATTAGAGGAGATCTTCTTCACTCCTCAGATCACTGATCAGCTGAGTGAGCTCCGAAGCCATTTTCAATCCTATTGAATGGAAGTGCTCTTCCAGGCGTCTTCAGCATTCGAGGAGATCTTCTTCACTCTTCAGATCACTGATCAGCTGAGTGAGCTCCAAAGCCATTTTCAATCCTATTGAATGGAAGTGCTCTTCCAGGCGTCTTCAGCATTAGAGGAGATCTTCTTCACTCCTCAGATCACTGATCAGCTGAGTGAGCTCCAAAGCCATTTTCAATCCTATTGAATGGAAGCGCTCTTACAGGCGTCTTCAGCATTCGAGGAGATCTTCTTCACTCTTCAGATCACTGATCAGCTGAGTGTGCTCCGAAGCCATTTTCTATCCTATTGAACGCAGGAAGCTGAAATTTGAGAGGGAAGGTCAAGAGAGAATACAGATGGTGGTAGGTGCTATTGATGGAGAACCAGTGATCTATACAGAAGGGTGATCTATACAGAAAATAATAAACCTTTGAGCAATGATTTGCAGCGTTTTCACTTCATATTCATCGATTATAACAATGTTATAACCGATGAATATGAAGTGAAAAAAATTAAGAAGGTGATTAATTAAGAAAAAGTAAGAAGGTGATTTTGAGGTTTTTAGCAGAAAATTATAATGTTGAACATACAACTATAATGTCATTAGGTATAGTTGTATGTTCAATATTATAATTTTCTGCTTAAAAACTCAAAATCACCTTCTTACAACTATGTTGAACATACAACTATAATGTCATTATAGTTGTATGTTCAATATTATAATTTTCTGCTTAAAAACTCAAAATCACCTTCTTACAACTATGTTGAACATACAACTATAATGTCATTATAGTTGTATGTTCAATATTATAATTTTCTGCTAAAAACCTCAAAATCACCTTCTTACTTTATAAGATTAACATTTGTTGAACTACGACTGTTTTGGTCGACTATTTTCATTAAAGAACCTTTCGAATCAGCAAGAAAAATGTAACCCGTTTTTCAAGGTAGGTACCTACGTAGAAATCAAAAATCGATTAGTAAAAATTGTCGTCCATCTGCCTTACACCGTACCTTAATTACCATGGACAGATTTTGATGAAATTTGGAATATGGGCTCCATTCGGGTATTGTACTCCGAAGCTTTTAGTTGTTGCCAGTCACTTTTAAGGGAAGGAGTTAATGTCATATAAAATTTATGACATAAAGGTGTTTTTTTTATCAACTGAAAATAGTGCCTATTGAATTTTTAGAATATAATGAGACCACCCAGAGATCTGTAGGGCCATCCGCTCACTACTTATGAGGACTTAAAGTTGGGACCAATGAAAGAGCAGAAACACGAGTGTGAATCGCTTCTCTTTTTTATTTATTTATTTGAGGGCATTCGACAACGCAGGGTCATGGGCGCCAAGATTGTGAAGCTCAAATAAATGTTTACTGAGAGAATGTCTGTCGGAATCGCAAATGAATGTTTACTGACAGAAATAGACCGAATCTCCGTTCAAATTTTGGCTGATCACAAACTATTTTTCTTCCGAGTCTACCTAAGTAGCGGAAGTTTGAAGGTTGAAAAAGAAGTTCTCCAAAATCAAAATTTCCACTCGCGTTTTACGTTTCAGACCTTCCTGAACGATTATGGTTCCGTTTTGTTCTGTCTGTCAATAAGCCATAACTTCTACATTTCTAATCTGATTTCGATGATATTTTCAAGGATTGTGCGGGTTGGCGTGTTAACGGTCTCCCATGGAAATTAGGGTCCCCAAATTGAAAGTATTTTGTGCGCATGCGCAAACGTGAAATCCTTGTAACAGCCATAACTTCTACATTTTCCAACAATATTTTGAGATTGTGCGGGTTGGCGTGTAGATGGTCCCCTATGAGGAAAGGTACTTTGAGATTGATGTTTTGAGATTAACTATGCATCGGTTCATTTACAGGGTGTCCCATATGTTATCCACCAAACTTTGGGTGTCGATTCGACAACTAATTTGCAACAAAAAATGTCTCATAGCAATATTTTTAACCCCCTTAAAAATCCGACTTTTTTGACTTAAAAGGTTTTTTTTTGTGTTTTCGACCTTACACCTTTAAAACGGTCATAACTCCACTAAATTTCACTCAAAAATTAAAAATAAGGATACCGTTGGAAAAAGAGTGAAATTTCTCAATAGATGAGCCGTTGACAAATTGAGAAAAACTGAACGCTAGAGTAGTATTTTTATCTCAAACTTTAAAATTTGTCAATTTTTGTCTTTTTCAAAAATGTTGATGATTTTTCTTCATGGAAACAAGGTATTTGCCAGAGAGGCCAAAAGCTTAAAAACTTCTCCATTTCATCAGCTTTTCTACGGTCACCCAATTTTTAGTTTCACTGTGGAATTAGAGGGAGAAAATGGTGTTTCAATGCGAAAAAACGTGCATTTTTTTTCAACGAAATTGACGGTTGGACGGGAGGAATCCGGGGTCTGCTCCGCTGCCCCTCCTCCCAAGCACCACGTCCCCACGTCAAACCGTCGATATCGTTAAAAAAAATAATACTCGTTTTTTCACATTGAAACACCATTTTCTCCCTCAAATTTCACAGTAAAACTAAAAATTGGGTGACCGTTGGAAAGCTGATGAAATGGAGCATTTTTTAGGCTTTTGATCTCCTCTGGCAAATACCTTGTTTCAATGAGGAAAAATCATCAACATTTTCACCAAAAACAGAAATTGACTATTTTTCAAGTTTGAGGTAAAAATACTACTCTAGCGTTTTGTTTTTCTCGACTGGTCAACGGCTCATGTATTGAGAAATTTTACGCTCTTTCCAACGAAATCCTTATTTTTAATTTTTGAGTCTAATTTGACGGAGTTACGACCGTTTGAATGGTGTAAGGTCGAAAACACGAAAAAAATCTTAAACGTAAAAAAGTCGGATTTTAAGGGGGTTTAAAGAAAATTGCTTAGGAGACACTTTTTGTTGCAAATTAGTTGTAAAAACTACTCCCAAAGTTTGGTGGATAACATGTGGGACACCCTGTATACAATCGGGTTATGGATACGAGGAAACTATGTGCCACACCCACTGGGCAGACTTTTTATATATTTTTTCAGATAAAGTTTCATTTTACTCAGCTGTGACTCCTTCAGGAACCAAGAACGAAATGAAGTGATGAAGTCATCTACACCGCATGGATAACGATGTTATTGCCGGTGGGTAATTCCTAGAAATGAAATTCTTTGATAGTTTAATTTGGGCGATAATATGGTTGGTGAGTAGTATAGATGTAAGATAAATAATAAATCGTTGTGTAATAATTTGCAGCTCTTTTATCTTCATAAACACTGTAAACTTTATCAAAAATCGGACCGTGTGTTTCTTTTATTTTCCGTAGATAAGCCTGGGTCAAGGAATTGGTCGGTCAACAAACAGAGACGGATTACAAAGAACTAAAAATTTTCAAGTAAGTCTGAAACGATAACTGCGGCACTTTCCTTAGTTACCATGGACCGATTTTGATGAAAGTTGGTATATGGGCTCCATTTAGGGTCTAGTTGTGCCCAGAAGCTTTTGATTGATGTAGGACACTTCTAAGGGTTGGAAAATTAAGGGTTGAAATTTTGAAAACGCCCTAACTCAAAAAAGTTTGGTATAAAGGTGTTGTTTTTCCATCAATTTAAGATAGTATTGCATTTTAAGAATTTTCAGAGACCACGCGGAGCCCTGTAGGACAAACCGTTCGCTTCCTACGAGAACATAAGGGTTGGACTTACAATAAATCAGAAACACGAGTGTGAATAGAAAAAGAGGCCTAATCCCCGTTCAAATTTTAGCTGACCGAAATGCAATCGATGTTTTTCTTTATGTTGGTTGGTGGTAACAATGGCAAAGCCAAGTTCTTTGCAGACGAGTGATCTATGTAGAAAAATAATAAACCGTTAATAATTTGCAGCGTTTTCACAATGAAATGAGATATTTCGGAGATCTGCCTATGTTCATCTCTGGAACATCTTACTGATCACAATAAGAAAAAAACACAAAGTCACAAAATTAGATGTTTAGACGTATCCTGAAAAGCATTCGTACAGACTTCCAGTGACATTCTTCGAGCTGTTACTCGTAACAAATCAGTAACAACGTACAGTAACAAATCAGTATCATCGCAATGATCTCTCTACTTGTAAGGCCACTTCGCCGCAAATAGGCGCTTAACGATTAGAACTGGAGGCCAACCTCAACAAACAACCCCTTGGAACAATCGAGCCAATACCCACCAAGACCGATCCTCAAGTTCTTTCAGAAGCCTGTTTCGTTTAATTGGTAAGTTATGACCCTCGAATTAGGGTTTTCCGCCCATTGTTTGAAAAAAAGAGAAATTAAAAACAGAGCCTATGGGCTACAGAGCTGTCGTTTTGATTTCTAGGACTTACCAGTCAACAACTTGTGGTTTGGTTGTGTTAACTAACTCACCTTCAGATCTAATTACGATAAACCTAACTTCTGAGGATACATGTCCTTCGTTCCAAACGTCTTTGCGTGATTATCGGCCTCACTCAAAGAGTTGGTATGTGCTTTTTTACGACTCAATCACACAATTTGTGAGTAATATTTGTTTCTCTTTGCCTTATGGCTTTGGGCGCCTAGTCAGTAGCCAATGTATTATTATTTTGCTTCAGAATCTACCAAGCTAGCGGAAGCATTTTTTTTCACTTTTAAAGGTTACAAAAAAGTTCTCCAAAATCAAAATTTCCACTCGCGTTTCAAGTTTTGAACCTTCGTGAACAATTTTGGTTCCGTATCTGTCTGTCTGTCTATGTGTATGTCTGTCATGAAATCCTTGTAACGGGCGAAACAAAACAAAGTTGTAGTTCGATTTCGATGAAATTTTCAAGGATTGTACGGAATGACGTAGAGATGATCCCCTATGAAAGTCGCCCGCGGATCGATAATAGCCTCTGCACATAAGATAACGTAATAATACGTTATGAACGAAATATAAGGACATCCTAACTCTTTGATAACGATGTTCTCCTGTGAAAATAAAGTTGATATTGAACCTATGATCCCGTGATAATATGATAGGTACTAATAATGGAAATGACGTTCTTTGCAGGCGGGTGTTCCATTAAAATCCCGTTGTGTAATAATTTGCTATTTTGATCATCCATTTTATCCGTTTTCAATGAATTTGGTGGAAGTTAAGCCCTCACTACAATTCATTCCGGTATTCTGTAGCAAAAACGCTGCAAATTATTACACAAAGGTTTATTATTGTTTCTAATAGATCATTTTTCACAATCAAGTTTATTTAGAAGAAATTTGAATACTAGTTGCTAAGAACGCAAAACTGCACAACTCGAAGAAGCGAAAAGCAATCGCATTTTGGTTAGCTAAAATTTCAACGGAGATTACACCTATTTTGCGATTCATAGTCGTGTTTCTGATTTTTCGTTAGACCAACCATCAAATTCTCATAGGGAGCAAACTTGGACTTACGGTGCTCTGGTTGGTCTCATTTGATTCTAAAAATTCACTGCTTTTTCAAATTGAAGACAAAACAATATTTAATATCGAAATTTTTTGAGCTAGGGCGACCTGAAAATTTCTAGGCTTATTTTTCAACCCTTACAAGTGACCTACATCAACCAAAATCTTTGGGGCACAACTAGGCCCCAAATCAAGGCTAGATACCTAATTTCATCAAAATCGGTCAATGGGAACTAAGGAAAATGCGCGTATGGCGGACGGCGGACGGACGGCCAATTGTATATTCGATTTTTGGATTCTACATACTTTGAAACGTAAACCAACAAATTAAGAGTGTGGAGAAGAGGGGGTTAAACAAATTTCAATGTCGATTCCAAAGGTTCATTATTGAAAATAATAAACCAATAAAACGTTCAGATTTGGGTTTCTCAGCCTTGATAACCGTCAATATGTAGCTCAAAATTTGTTGCCGAATATCGTGATATCTTGGACTGTACAAGTGGAGTGGGATGTGATATTATAATAGCAAAACCCAAATACATGCAAGATCCATCATCTTAGTAGTTGAAGACTGGGTTACACTAAATCTTGCTGTTGCACCGGCATTTCACGGCTTGCCAGTTCTTCCGCTCAGTCACTTTTTTTACCCGTCTGCTTACTTTTTCGAACTTCTGAAGGTGTTTGATGTTGTCACAATTAGACGGCTACGTTTCGCGTCTGGTTCTAGTGACGAAGAGGAGTGTCATTGTCAGGGGGATGAGGTGAAGAGAGGGGTTTCACTATTACAATTCTAACGGGGTGCCTCTACTCCAACTTCTTTCGCTGATCTGCCATCCGGAACGAGTCATCATCTGTGGGCACGCACCCACAATCCTCCTGTCAACCTTCTTTTTTCCCGTTTTCTGGTGTTTTAGGGCTCCTTCCGAGACTTTACCGGAGATGCTGTTCGTCGGGTTTTACCACCGAGACATATGTTCAGGAGAATTCGTTACAACTTCGTAAGTCTTGATAGGCCAATGGATTTTGATAGTGTCAAATTTTTGTATCTTTTCTCGTTATTCTCAGTTCGCCTCCCGAAAAAAGTGCGATATGATGGGTTCGCGATAGACGGTTTACAAATGAATAGAAAAGCGTGAGGCGTTGCAAAGAAACTATTTTCTCCTCCCGTTTGTAGGATCTGTTTGAGAAAAAAATTAACATTTAAAAGAAAAAAATTTAAATATTACTGATTGTAGACCTACGGTTCTACAGTCACATAATTTGATAATGATTAATTTTACGCCACTTTTTTAACCAAAAAATTTGTTAAATGTTTATTTCGCAAAAAATGCCGCGTCGAAAGTGACCAATTTCAAGTTGATCATTATTAAATGATAAGTTAAAATGTTCAAAATGTTTAAAATAGTTCAAAATCAAAATGTACTCTCTCACTTTTCATCAAAGAGCTTCCTGAACATTTTGGTTCCACGTCTACATATTTCTAATGTGATTCAAAATGTTATCTGAGTTTTAAATAACGGATTTTTGTATATTGTATATTGCCTGTTTGTCGGTCTGAATTCCTTTTTACAGGCATATTTACTCGAATCATGCCTCTAAATCAAAATCAAAATTTACTCGCTCACTTTTGGTTTATTATTTTCAATAATGAACCTTTGGAATCAACAAAGAAACAATTTTTTTAACACCCCTCCAAAATTTGTTGGTTTACGTTTCAAGGTACGTAGAATCCGAAAATCGAATACAAATTTGGCCGTCCGTACGCCGTACGCGGCACTTTCCCCACTTAGCATTGACCGATTTTGATGGAATTCGGTATGTAGACTCCACTTAAGATCTAATTTTGCACCAAAGATTTTGGTTGGTGTAGGTAACTTCTAAGGGTTTGAAAAATGAATTCTGGAATTTTGAAAACGCCTTAACTCAAAACATTTTTTTAAAGGTATTGTTTTTCCATCAATTTAAGATGGATATTTTTAGAATTTTTTGAGACCACGCGGAGCCCTGTAGGACAAACCGCTCCCTTCGATAATTTAAGGGTTTTATGTACGATAAATCAGAAACACAAGTGTGAATCGCAAAAGAGGCCAAACCTCCGTTCAAATTATAGCTGACCGAAATGCGATCGATGTTTTTCTTCATGTTGGATGATTGGTGGCTTTGCAGACGAGTGATCTACATAGAAAAATAATAAACCATTGTGTAATAATTTCAGCGTTTTATTTAAGAGCTTTCTGTGCTTTTTGGTTCCATCTCTATACAGGGTGTCCCAGTAACTACGCTCCCCTCACTTATTATTCCAATTGTGGACGAAAGAAAATCGGACCAACGCTATTCTTCATATTTTGGTTTATTATTTTCAATAAGAAACCTTTGGAATCGACCAAGAAAGAAAAAAATTTAACCTCCACTCAAAATTTGTTGGTTTACGTTTCAAGGTATGTAGAATCCAAAAATAGAATAAAAATTTGGCCGTCCATCCGCCGTACGCGGCACTTTCCTTAGTTCCCAAGGACCGATTTTGATCAAATTTGGCATATATGGGTTCCATTTGGGGTCTAGTTGTGCCCCGAAGAGTTTGGTTGATGTCGGTCACTTCTAAGGGTTGAAAAATTGTTAAGTTACTGGGACACCCTGAGTGGGTCTAATGTGATTCAAAATTCAATCTATTTTTTAAATAAAGGATTTTAGTATATTTCATACTGTCTATCTGTGGTCAGTTCCTTTTTACAGGCATATTTACTCGACTTATGGTTCAATTTTGATAAAATCTGCTGTTTGTGCTGTGGATTAGTTCAAATATAAAGTCACAAACGTACAATTCCTTAAAATCATCAGTTTTAGTGACCCGAATTTGCTTAAGTTTGGGAGTAGTTTTGGTCTCAAATCATCAATAGTGCTATTGTTGTAATAGGTAAAAAAGGTTAGTCTTGTTTTTACAAAAAAAAAAAAAAAAAAAAAACCTGAATAAAATGGGACGCCGACACACCATGTTAGCAAGGAGTCAATTGGGACTCGTTCGATTGTTTTGTCAGTCAGCCCGCCAGTTTTTTTTCTCAGTTGAGATCTGTTTTCACGGATTTACTCCAATGAGCAGTAACGGGCCCGACCACCCGAACATCGGAATTCGGGCAGCAGAGTTATTGAATGAAATCACTGGGACTGTTTTCATTAGGCATAATTATTTCTCGATCGAAGAATGTTCATTGAGATCAAGTTGATACTTCCTCATCCAAATTTGTAACCTACAATAAATAATGTACCCGCTAGATTTTCAAGTTGGTTAGGTGGAATTGAAAATATAATAAGATTCACAAGTGGTAATTAACCTACTTACTCGACTAAATTTTTTACATTTCTCAATCAAAATCACTTTAAAAAAATGAAGAAAAGGTTCGCAATGTCTGAACATAGTTTTAACTGCGGATGTACAATTTATATAGACCCAATAACGAGGCTCATGTGACTGAAAATAAAGCCGGGTCTGAGATGATTACATAGTACACTTTGTAGTTGCAGGGGAATAAGACGAAAGTAAACCGGACTCTGAGAGGACTCAGATGATTTTGGGCTAGTTGAATTTGATCTTAGTTCCGTGGAATTTCCGATTTCTGAAAATAGCCTGAAAGCTTTCCGTGCTTGCCAGTTTTCGGCTTTGGAAGATGGAATAGAACCGAATTTACCATCAGACTTCACTATGCTGAACGTGGGTTGGATTCGATTTCAGTCGATCGAGGGAGCACTCCTATCAAATGACTTTTTTAGGGGCACGAGACCAAATATAACCTCAGCGCTCAGTAAGCCGCAAGTGGCAATAATTAGTCCCCAGAGAACCACCACGTCGAATTCAAACTTCTTAAGAGGCGCGGATTTCAAAATTGCTTTGAAGTTTACTCAGCTGAGAGCCCTTCTATTTATGATAGAGTCGAATCCTACTGTGTAGGAGGAACAGAACCAAAGATGCAGTCAAGTGAATAAATTAATGGAGGAATATATTAATGCAAATGAAAACCCATATTGTTGCATCGTTCATCCGTAGGTCATTCTTCAGGTGACGATACCAGGACATAGAGGTTAGGGATGGGTATCGATACTCGATATTTCAAAATATCGATACTTTCGTACCGATACTCGATATTTTAGTATCGATACTGCACTATCCGATATTTTTAGATATCGATACTTTGGATCCGATATTTCTAAATATCGAATATCGATACTGTTCTCGCGGAAAATTCAACGTGATGGCTAAAAAATGAAGAAGATAGAGAGGCTTTTGGGTCATTACTCTTTGGTTGCACAAATAACTTTATATCATGGAAAAAATCACTCTGCTTGGACTCTTAATAGTGAAAAATGAATAAAAGTTGTTGAAAAAATTATTTTTCTTGAGAAAATTGGATGATATTGATAGTTTGTGACACTGAAGTATCGATACTCGATATTTTGAAATATCGATACTCATGCCCAACGATACTTGGGATATCGATACTCGGATACGATACAGTATCGATACAAAATATCGATACTTTTATAACGATACCCAACCGTGTCGTTTAGGAGTGAACGTATTGAAAAGACCTTATCTTTGAAATGACCTTATTAGAACGGGTTATCAAAATGAACAGGGTCATTCGTTCATCAATCCACCAATCGAGTTTTCCGGTTAAATTACGAGAACAACGGCAGAAGGCCAACAAAATAAATTAATTGCCCGCAATATGGATGTATAATGTATGTTTACATACATGCATGTTTGTACATGGATCATTAATGTGTGCAAATGACAAGGAAGTATCAACAGTAAGAAGTAGATGGAAGTGGTTTTCTAAGCAAAACCTTCCATCATCCAAGTGAAGAAATTACGTTCGAATGAACTGAGGACTAAAAAGACAAAACACACTCAAAGACTGATTCATACGATTCGAATCGATTTCATTTGTTTTTGTCTTTCAGCTCATTCGATTCATTCAAATCACCTACTCATTGTAACCTATTCCGACTCGTTCGGTTTTTCGACTCAGCGTTTTTTCGAGTCACGACCTGGATCCCAACTCTGATTTTTTTTTCGACTCGTTCGGTTTACAGACTCGCTCGTTCTTGTGACTTCTGACCGATCGGTTGTTTGTCTTGTGAGTGAACGGGTGAACGGATTCAAAAGACCTGGTTTCTGTAATGAGTGACCGTTTGGGATTCTAATCCGCCAAATGACCTTGTCTTACACACCTCTACCAGGACATAAAATGAAGACGAAATAGCCAGAGTTTATAGTTATACCTAATAGGAACAAGGAAGTATTGACTACGAGTAATTTCAACTTTGTATGAGGAAAATGACTGAAAAGTCAATCAAGAGCCCTTCATTTGATTTCTATCATCCTAGAGATGTCTCTGTTACTTCGCACATGTTAATCAAATAAACAATTATTCCGATATTCTTATCATCGCATTTCAGAGATCTATTCCGATTTATAGAATCTGAACGGATCAACTCACAGCAACCGGTCTAATATCGCTGGAATCGTAACATTAAGATTTATTCAACGAATATGCTCTACCTAGTTGGCTCACGGCCAATGTCGAAGCTAAGAAAGTGTTTGCTAGATCAACGTTGTGTCGAAGGATTTCTTTCACAGGAATTTTAGATGGAGTTCTTATCCAAACTTTGAGCCGTGTGATCGTGATTTTAAAACACGGAAAATGTAGCGTGTTGTAGTGGACTCGCAAGTGGTTGTGGTTTCCAATTTTACGGGATTGTGTCTCTCGGGGCTAGTCTCGCTAGATATTTGTTTCACGGGGCAACGCAAGGGTAAAATTTGATTCTAACACCGAATGATATGGTATAGCATGCCGCAAAAATTCACAACAAATTTAAAATCTTGATGAAGTTGAAAGAATTTCTAATCTTGATGTTTCTAAATGTAGGAAACCAGCAACTTGGTCGTGAAGTTCATATTCCATATCAAAGAATTTAGACATCTCTTACCAACACAGTGAAATACCAAACGGATCAATTGAGATCAACTCCCTCCTCTACTCACCTTGGTTCATGTTATTCTGTATGAGGAACTTTCAATCGATTGGGCAGGTGATTTTTCCACTTCCAAAAGAGACAAAGAAGCTTCCACTCACTTGGCTGGACATATTTGTGTACTGAGTACGGGAAATTTCGCTTATACTGATTTTTAACGATTCTTGCATTTTAGTTCTATGTCAGAGAGGAGGCAAAGTTGAGGCTTGATTTCAGTCACACCAGGTACCGTTAGTTTTTCAATTTGTTGTACGTCGTTACCAGGAACTTACTCTGGAATGAATAATAGGCACGGTTTGTCGTGACGTTGAATTATTATTGTGATTTCGATTTCATTAATATGAAATGAACTTACATTAATTGCAAAAACAGCATTCAGAAGTGTTATCCACAAAAAAATGTTATCTACGTTACTTCCCTCTAAGGTGGCGTGCTGTTAGGTTTTTTTCCATTCTTAATTGTTAACGGTTAATTTATGCAGTACGACGACTTGCAGCTTGTATTTTAATTTCCACGCTTGTGTCAATAACACTACTGTGCGTGAGGTCGCTGTTTCTTGGAGTGCATCAGTGCAATTTATAAATAGAAAACATACTATTGTGATAATGTATCTCAGGCGGTGATTTAAGGTCTAAGACTGTATTGGTGAGTTCCATGTTCGAGGCTGAACACTTAAGGTTTTAAATTGGAACTATAGATTCAACTAAATTTCATTTGATGTTGAAACAGCGCCTTTATAAGTTTCCATGGGTTTTGGCCGATTGTTTTCTTGGTACATAGTTTGATAATTGGAATTCACTTATGGTAACTCCTGTGTATTAGACGTATTTGATTGTTGCACCACATTCATGAGCAGTGAGTGCAAACTACGATTGATCACTTCTACTAGGTTGGTATGAGTGAAAAGTGGTACATTACATAATATTGAAATTCTCAATTACATTTTTTTCATATTTTAGGCTTGTGGATCAATTTTGATCGTATCTTCTCTGAAGGATATAGTAGTAAACTACTACTATTACAGGTTTGACGAAGTTTCTAGAGAATTCGCCTAAGTAGTAAATGAGAATTTGAATAAATAACGTAGGGAATCATAATCATGATTTCTTCTAATTGTTTATGATAATCTTTATCGGACTTTAGAATAATCGAAATAGAAAAATGGAACTTTTTTATAATCCCGCCATCAAAAATGATATACGATGTCAAAAATGATATGTTAAACAAGATTGCAGGGGTTTGGTGGAAAAATGTAGGTAATTCCCTATCGTCAAGTAGACATTGACTGTTTAAAATAATTATTCAAAATTCTTAACTTTTCACGTAAGAAGTTTGTATCTTTTTCAAAACATTTTTATTCTACACTGAATGGAAAGCACGTCGATGTACAGAAAACAGCTAAGAAAAACTGCATATTAAATGAGCAGGGATTCCATGGGGTAACAATTTTGGTCCTGGGGCTCCACACCATTAATCTTCATTGTATAGTAATATTAATGTTAATAATATTAGCCTTCAATCTAGATAATTCTGCTACAATTTTTAGATGGGTAATTGAGCATTATGGCATTTTAACTTTCTTTCGGTCTCTTACGAGAACTTCACATTATACTTCCTTCAAATGTTCCAAGTTAAACTTCATAGATGTGCAGTACAAAAACTGAACTGCAGGACAACAATCAGTGGGTATGATTCAAAATTTATTTAACAATATTTGAACACAACAAATTTATTTATTTGTACTTCTATATTCTCCACCAATAGGTACTTGAAGTCAGAGAAATCTCAACATTCATATTCAATTTTATGGAAATTTAAAAAACGAGAAATTTACGAAAAATAAAAGCTAAATCAAAAGATTCGTTCTTGCAACTTGAAATTTACTTTTTGATTTATTTGTTTTGAAATAAGGTAATTGATTTATGTTCCTGTGTAGTCATAATTATGAGGGTATACAAATTTTTGACGATAAAATACAAATCTTTGGTTTCGAAGGTCTTTTAGCTATGCTAACATTACAACAGAACAAAATATTTGGGCCATTGACGAAAAGTCATTTCGATCTGAGATTTTGATTCCTTCACTTACTTATAAACTGCGAATGGAGCTTCCAGTTTTGGAATTCTCTCTCATTTATTATGCTGTTTGACTTGTGTTTTATCGAACATCGAATGCTTACCATCGTGCGTGGGTATCCGATGAATCACAGATCTGGATATTCGATAGTCGGATAATAGAGGTGCTAGAGTAACTAGCGTTGTTGAAGCACGTAAATCCACACGCGACACGAGTAGTGAGGAACACTCGGCGGGTGTCGAGAGGGAGGGGACTGTCTTCGCGGTTCGGGTGAAGACACATGGAGCGGGATGTGACACAAGACATGGCCCAGGATCAGGATGTGGCTGATGCGAAGGATGCAACTCATATAGTTATCGTAAGATCGCCTGGTACTCACTTGGCGGTAGTGGACGGCATGGCGAACTGTTGCGAACTGGCGTCGGATTCGACTGGATGCTGCGAGGAGGGTGCCGCGAAACAGGGGGAGAACCGCGAAGTCGGATGGGGGAGGCTGTGGCAGAGGAAATCCTCAGGAGCCCCCTCCTCTCAGCCACCCTGTTTTCCGAGCGACCTCCCGCTCCTTTGGCAAGGTCCTTCCAAGAGGTGCGAATTCACCCGATTTTTTCGACACGGAAGAAAACCTGGAGATTGTTTTTTCATCAATGACAAATACGATGAACGGTTATTTATTTGTTCATGATTCGCACAGGCAAGTTCCCAATTCACATTAAGGCGAGGGAATTGTGACGATGAATATGTACCTACCCCAAATTGGTAGGGTGAAGCCTTAATAAGATCAGTCTTATTATGGATAGGTAAGAACAGTGAAGAATCCAACCAGCCCAAGTACGCCTAAGTACTTGTAGGATGATGTTAGCGGAATGGTCTCATTCGCATATATATTAGGAGGTTATCGTACTTGCGACTACATGAAGAAATTGAACATTTGGAGCAAATCCCCCCTGCAAGGTCGTTCAAATTTTGAGTTACCGGCAATGGAATTTAAGAAATTACCTTGAACCTTCTCATCGCAGACTTGCCATTCGGATAACATGAGGACCATACGGAAGGCAATCCAAGAAATCCAGTTCTGCAAGCCAGGACGAACGAGGCCGCAAACTGACATAGACATGGCTTTAGGACTGGAGAAGTCACTCGATGATTATTGTATGGTGCAGATGATAACTGAATGTCAGCCAAACTGTGGCCGAAAAAGGCGGCGAAAACTTTTCAATAAATTTATTCCAAAGTTGTATTCATACATTCTTTAATCCATATGACACACATAACCGAAATAACACGTTTTTGGCATTCAAGAACAATTTTCCACCTCAAATTTTGCAGTAAACCTAAAAAATGGATTACCAATGGAAAATTGATGAAATGGTTCATGTTTTAAGTTTTTGAGGGCCCCTAAAGAAGACCGTGTTTTCGCAGGAAAAAATCGCCAAAATGTTAATTATTGGTTTATTATTTTAAATAATAAGCCTTTGGAATCGAGCAAGAAAAAAATTGAATTCCCCCTCAAAATTTGATGTTTTACGTTTCAAGGTAGGTACGTAGAATCCGAAAATCGAATAAAAAATTTTCCGTCCGTCCGCCGTACGCCATATGCGGCACTTTTCTTAGCAACCCAGAACCGATTTGTTTCAAATTTGGCATATGGGCTCCGTTTGAGGTCTAGTTGTGCCGTGAAGCTTTTGGTTGATGTTGGTCACTTCTAAGGGGTAAAAATTAAGGGTTGAAAATTTCAAGAGTGCCCTAGCTCGAAAACTCTCGAAATAAAGGTACTGTTTTTTCACCAATTTTAAATAGTAGGTAAGTGTTGAATTTTTAAAAAATTTTCGTTTTTTTTTCTTTGAGTTGTATTCAGTTTTGCTTCCCTTGCAACCAGTATTCAAATTTCCATATGAAGCTCCCTATATTTCGAATGGAGTTTGAAGCGTTAAGTTCTTTCTAATAAATTTGTGAAGGCAGTATGGTGTGGTAGGTAGTACCTACCAATGGTTGGTTGGTAAAAAAAGTTGGTACCTAGGTAAAAAATATGAAAAAAAGTTGGTAGGTAAAAAAAAACCGCTGCAAATCATTGCCCAAAGGTTTATTATTTTCTGTATAGATCACCCTTCTGTATAGATCCCTCCCTACCAACCGTAGGTACCTACTACCTACTAGGGCGGTTTTGAACATTTTAACCCTTCATTTCTATTTGGTTGGTGGTTGGGGTTGAAATTTTCAAAAATGCCCCGTAGGTAGTAGGTACCTACGGTTGGTAGGGAGGGAACTATACAGAAGGGTGATCTTTACAGAAAATAATAAACCTTTGAGCAATGATTGCAGCGTTTTAATTTAAAATTAAATTTTTTTTCTTGCTCGATTCCAATGGTTAACAATGATAAAGCAATAAAAATAAAATTAGCTGATTTTTAAGAACGAAGTGGATAGACTCTCCAGTTTTTTTGAACTTGTCAAGAACTCATCATATTGGAAATTTAATGCTTTTTCGAAAGGTGAAATCAAATTTGAGTTTCCATGAGAAATGTGGAACTTATGACTATTTTAGTGCCAAAAGGTCGAAAACACGAAAAAAATGCAACGAGAAAAGTGGCATTTTGAGCGGGGTGATGAAAAGTGCTAGGAGAGAAAATTAGATGTAGAATCGATTCCTGAAGTTTATTTGTTGCTTTTGGGACACCCCAAGAAAAGTATTGTATACTGGTAATTTTGAAATCAGTGCTAATATCCTTTAAAAAAAATTCTCATAAAAAACTCCTACCAATGCTCTCTTATAAAGTAGTATCATGTTCATAAAAAATGAGTTACTCATATTTTCCAGTCATTCTCAACAACTTCCATCCCCATTGTCGCACAGCTTGGCCTTCGGCGCATGGCAAGGTTGTCAGGAAATCCGTACTCACGAGATTTGTCATTAAAATCACTCAACGGCTTGATCCTAATTAGTTACACCGGATCATGGAACGAGCATGTGATGGTCGGATATTGGATTACCGTCACGACGTATTGAAACAAGGTAAGACTTAATCATAGGTCATCACTGCCTCTATTGTAACGAGGGCATTTGGGTTTATTATTTTCAATAATGAACCTTTGGAATCGACCAAGAAAAAAAAATATTAACACCCCCTCAAAATTTGAAGGTTTACTTTTCAAGGTACGTAGAATCCAAAAATCGAATAAAAATTTGGCCGTCCGTCCGCGGCACTTTTGCCACCTAGCATTGACCGATTTTGATGAAATTTGGTATGTAGGCTCCATTTGGGTTCTAGTTGTGCCCCGAAGCTTTTGGTTGATGTAGGTCACTTCTAAGGGTTCCAAAACCAATTTTGAAATTTTGAAAACGCCCTAACTCAAAAAATTTTGATATAAAGGTATTGTTTTTCCTTCAATTTAAGATTTTATAGATTTTTTAGAATTTTTTGAGACCATGCGGAGCTCTGTAGGACAAACCGTTCGCTCCCTACGAAAATTTAAGGGTTTACATTGAAATATATAAATCAAAACACGAATGTGAATCGCAAAAGAGGCCTAATCTCCGTTCAAATTAGAGCTGACCGAAATGATCGCATTTCGTCCAAATTTTTATTCGATTTTTGGATTCTACGTACCTTGAAAAGTAAACCTTCAAATTTTGAGGGGGTGTTAATATTTTTTTTTTTCTTGGTCGATTCCAAAGGTTCATTATTGAAAATAATAAACCAAAATGCCCTCGTTACAATAGAGGCAGTGATGACCTATGATTAAGTCTTACCTTGTTTCAATTCGTTTTATCCTCGAGACTCAATAATCGATTATTTTCGATATCAAACATAAACTTCTCAACATAACCTTCTCTGACCCGATCAGCTGGTCGTGAAGGGGCGCCATTTGCGCTCCTATCCAGCAAGGTTATTCTGTTTACATACCAACTTTTCTGTTCTGTAAACAGAACAATGGTGATAATATTCTTTAAAAGCAATTATGTAATGGTTATTATTATGTCTCCCTTGTGGGTTAGATGTCTGACAAGAAATTCCATACTCAGTATGTGTGTTCACTCTCAGGTGACGACCTGAGAAGGTATGAATATAAGATATGTCTCTGCGGTGGTTTAGACCCCTTTGAACATACTAATGGTATTAACTTTCCTTTAACTCGAAAATACTTAATAATACGTGATTTTAGCCGAGTGCTACTCAATGGTGGAATCAGTATGTAGGTAGGTAGGTAAACAATTTCGTTCAGCTGTAACTCCCAGTGCCTCCTACCAACATCCTCCGCCAAAGTTAACTTTGGAATCATTCAGAAATTACTTAGTATCAACTAATTAGTATTAACTTCCTACTTAAATGCCCACTTAAGAAGGTAATTAACTAAACGAATAAACCAGTCAAGAGAATTTGTTGAGGCAACGTAACTACACGTCTTTCCGAAAACATCACGTTCCTCACTTTCCTACTTCCTCTCCCTGCACATGAATTTTGAAATTCAGGAGATGAAGTGCATATTTACATCGATCATTTACTAATTGAACTTCAAAACAATCACGCAAATTGGTTCGAAATTATCTTCCTGGGAACTTCGTACAAATCAAAACACTTGGACACAAACAAAAACATTTTGTGAAGCTCGTCCAATGAGTGTAGGCATTCTATATTACTACCTAACTACTGATGACTGAAGTAATGTAAGCACATTAAAATGTGATGTATTTTTATTCTTACCGGTGATGAAATGCCGAGAACAAATTGTATTTGTTTGGAGTTTAGTTGTCACCCTCTCAAATTGCGATTGATTCGAGCGAGCCACCTTCCTCTTCTTTTTTCTGATAGGTCTTTTGTCTTTTCACATTGGCTTCTAATGACTTTTGGCAAACCATACAACGAAATACTGCTCCCGTGACGGGAAGAGCAGCCAAACACCGCACAAATCGGCATGTCTAATGAAAACATCTTTGTTTACAACGATGGGAATTCAGTCAGTTCATCAAACATGGTTGTCAGGAACACTGGGAATTAGCGACTCCAAAAGGCTGATATTCTTATTTTTTCGGAAAGTTCTCTTGTCTTTCCACACTGCTTCTAATCACTTTTGGCAAACCAAAAAATTAAATACCGCTTCCGGGACGAGAAGAGCAACTAATAACTGCATGAATTGGCATAATGAAAAACCGTCCATACAATCTTTTTTTTACAACGGAGTCAACATGGCCGCCTTTCAGCAAGATTCGAATAACCGTTCGATTAGTCGAAGAATCGATACATCCATTCTGTGTGACGTCACACGGATAAAAGCAATACGTCGTGACGGTAATCCAATATCCGACCATCACATGCTCGTTCCATGATCCGGTGTAACTAATTAGGATCAAGCCGTTGAGTGATTTTAATGACAAATCTCGTGAGTACGGATTTCCTGACAACCTTGCCATGCGCCGAAGGCCAAGCTGTGCGACAATGGGGATGGAAGTTGTTGAGAATGACTGGAAAATATGAGTAACTCATTTTTTATGAACATGATACTACTTTATAAGAGAGCATTGGTAGGAGTTTTTTATGAGAATTTTTTTTAAAGGATATTAGCACTGATTTCAAAATTACCAGTATACAATACTTTTCTTGGGGTGTCCCAAAAGCAACAAATAAACTTCAGGAATCGATTCTACATCTAATTTTCTCTCCTAGGACTTTTCATCACCCCGCTCAAAATGCCACTTTTCTCGTTGCATTTTTTTCGTGTTTTCGACCTTTTGGCACTAAAATAGTCATAAGTTCCACATTTCTCATGGAAACTCAAATTTGATTTCACCTTTCGAAAAAGCATTAAATTTCCAATATGATGAGTTCTTGACAAGTTCAAAAAAACTGGAGAGTCTATCCACTTCGTTCTTAAAAATCAGCTAATTTTATTTTTATTGCTTTATCATTGTTAACCATTGGAATCGAGCAAGAAAAAAAATTTAATTTTAAATTAAAACGCTGCAATCATTGCTCAAAGGTTTATTATTTTCTGTAAAGATCACCCTTCTGTATAGTTCCCTCCCTACCAACCGTAGGTACCTACTACCTACGGGGCATTTTTGAAAATTTCAACCCCAACCACCAACCAAATGGAAATGAAGGGTTAAAATGTTCAAAACCGCCCTAGTAGGTAGTAGGTACCTACGGTTGGTAGGGAGGGATCTATACAGAAGGGTGATCTATACAGAAAATAATAAACCTTTGGGCAATGATTTGCAGCGGTTTTTTTTTACCTACCAACTTTTTTTCATATTTTTTACCTAGGTACCAACTTTTTTTACCAACCAACCATTGGTAGGTACTACCTACCACACCATACTGCCTTCACAAATTTATTAGAAAGAACTTAACGCTTCAAACTCCATTCGAAATATAGGGAGCTTCATATGGAAATTTGAATACTGGTTGCAAGGGAAGCAAAACTGAATACAACTCAAAGAAAAAAAAACGAAAATTTTTTAAAAATTCAACACTTACCTAAAAACGAATGAAACACCGTGAAAAAACGATACCTTTATTTCGAGAGTTTTCGAGCGAGTTTTGGGACACCCCAAGAAAAGTATTGTATACTGGTAATTTTGGAATCAGTGCTAATATCCTTTAAAAAAAAATTCTCATAAAAAACTCCTACCAATGCTCTCTTATAAAGTAGTATCATGTTCATAAAAAATGAGTTACTCATATTTTCCAGTCATTCTCAACAACTTCCATCCCCATTGTCGCACAGCTTGGCCTTCGGCGCATGGCAAGGTTGTCAGGAAATCCGTACTCACTAGATTTGTCAATAAAATCACTCAACGGCTTGATCCTAATTAGTTACACCGGATCATGGAACGAGCATGTGATGGTCGGATATTGGATTACCGTCACGACGTATTGAAACAAGGTAAGACTTAATCATAGGTCATCACTGCCTCTATTGTAACGAGGGCATTTGGGTTTATTATTTTCAATAATGAACCTTTGGAATCGACCAAGAAAAAAAAAAATATTAACACCCCCTCAAAATTTGAAGGTTTACTTTTCAAGGTACGTAGAATCCAAAAATCGAATAAAAATTTGGTCGTCCGTCCGCGGCACTTTTGCCACCTAGCATTGACCGATTTTGATGAAATTTGGTATGTAGGCTCCATTTGGGTTCTAGTTGTGCCCCGAAGCTTTTGGTTGATGTAGGTCACTTCTAAGGGTTCCAAAACCAATTTTGAAATTTTGAAAACGCCCTAACTCAAAAAATTTTGATATAAAGGTATTGTTTTTCCTTCAATTTAAGATTTTATAGATTTTTTAGAATTTTTTGAGACCATGCGGAGCTCTGTAGGACAAACCGTTCGCTCCCTACGAAAATTTAAGGGTTTACATTGAAATATATAAATCAAAACACGAATGTGAATCGCAAAAGAGGCCTAATCTCCGTTCAAATTAGAGCTGACCGAAATGCGATCAATGGTTGGTGATTTTGATTCTTTTTTTTCTGATTTTTTTTGATTTTGCTTCCGAGTCTACCAAGGTAGCGGAAGCGTTGTTTTCACTTTTCAAGGATGAAAAAAAAAGTTCTCCAAAATCAAAATTTTCACTCGCGTTTTGCGTTTTAGACCTTTCTGAACAATTTTGGTTCCGTGTCTGTCTGTCTGTGTGTCTGTCTGTCTGTGTGTCTGTCTGTCTGTGTGTCTGTGTGTCTGTCCGTCTGTCATCAATTCCTTGTAACGCGCATAACTGTACGAAGTTATTGTCCGATTTCGATGAAATTTTCAGGGATTGTGCGGGTTGGTGTGTAGACGGTCCCCTATGAAAATCATCATCCCCGGACTGATAGAAGCGATTGCGCATGCGCAAACGTGAATTCCTTGTAACGGCCATAACTTCTACAGTTTCCATCCGATTTCGATGAAATTCTCAGGGATGTTACAGATTAATATTTCAATGGTCCCCTATGAAAATCATCATCCCCGGACTGATAGTAGCTACTGCGCATGCGCAAACGTAAATTTCCTTGTAACGGCCATAACTTCTACATTTTCCATCCGATTTCGATGAAATCATTTTCAGGGATGTTAAAGATTAGTATTTAGATAGTCCCCTATGAAAATCATCATCTCCGGACTGATAGTAGCCACTGCGGATGTGCAAACGTGAATTTCCACATTTTCTACCCGATTTCAATGAAATTTTCAGGGATGTTACTGAGTAGTGTTTAGATGGTCCCCTATGAAAATCATAGAGAATTGCTTTTCATAGAGGGATTCATTCATAGAGGAACGGACTCCTGTGAGAGTCTCAAATCGTATACATGACGAGGCTTCAATAGCACAGGATAGAGTCTTGATTTGTGCTCTCTGGATCGCAGGTTGGAATCCCAGTCGAGGGTAAGAATATTTTTGATCCAATCACATACATCTACTCACTTAATTGTTCATCCGAATTTGATGAAATTTTCTAGGATTGTCCAGATTAGCGTGTAGACGGTCCCCTATGGGGGTAGTGGAAGGTACTTAGAGATCGGTGTTTTGAGATTAACTACTATGCATCGGATCATCTATACAATCTGGTTATGGATACGAGGAAGCTATGTGCCACACCCACTTGGCAGACGTTTTTTTTTCTTTTTTCCTTCATATTGGATGGTTGGTGATTTTGTAGACGAGTGATCTATATAGAAAAATAATAAACCTTTGTGTAATAATTTGCAGCGTTTTTCCAAGTAGGAAGGGAAATGTTCACAAGTTCTAAATTGATGGTATGTACATAATTCGATACCTTCGAAGAAACATAAAATTAGTAATGATGTAAAATTCAAGTACTCGTAGGGACCAAACGGTTTGTCCTACAGAGCTCCGGGTGGTCTCGAAAATTTTTAAAAATTCAATACTATTTAAAATTGGTGAAAAAACGATACCTTTATTTCGAGAGTTTTCGAGCTAGGGCACTCTTAAAAATTTCAACCCTTAATTTTCACCCCTTAGAAGTGACCTACATCAACCAAAAGCTTCGCGGCACAACTAGACCCCAAATGGAGCCCATATACCAAATTTGAACCAAATCGGTCCAGTGTTGCTAAGAAAAGTGCCGCGTACGGGGTACGGCGGACGGCGTACGGCGGACGGACGGAAATTTTTTTTATTCGATTTTCGTATTCTACGTACCTTGAAACGTAAAACATCAAATTTTGAGGGGGGGTTAAAATTTTTTTTTCTTGCTCGATTCCAAAGGCTTCTTATTGAAAATAATAAACCAAAATGTCTTTTTGATTACGAGCTTGAAGAAACTCACTACTGAAGGTCGTGGAAAACATAATGGAAAAGGTTGGTTCCCGACACCAACATATTTGGTTTTTGTTGGTTTGTTCAACATCTGGTTTTGTCACGAGGAGAATCATCCTTGAAATGCTGTGTGACTACTTGAATCCTGTTTTAAACAGTTAAACTTCCAGGAAGGTATGGCAATTTAATGTGTGTAATAATCATAAATCAAACGTTACAAACCTACATCAAAAATATAAATAATGCTATCAAATTTCAACTAGTAACACAGTTGTGTAGGGCATCTGATGAAAATGGTCAGTTATGATCTTGTCAGAGTGTAGTTGGCATTCCAGTAAAGACAGGTTGCATTTACCAGTTCCTTTACATACCTGATCTTAATTCAAGTTGGTCGGGAAAACCAACTAATAACCAAATTAATATCAAAATTAATTGATATCAACTGTCATGTTCAACGAATTAACAAGTTGCAGAGTAAGATACCTACTGTAGCTGGAGACATACGAGCCTCATTCATCTCACTTTTTGTTTGTGCCTGCGGTGGATCCCTTGGCAAGGAATTTGACAGCCCGTATTTACAAATTTACATTAACAGGGCCGCCTAGGTGAGGATTAAAACCCAATTCGGAGATTCTTCTGCCTGGGATTAGATGACTGCTGAATTTAAATTCTGGGACGACTTGTGTCGCAGAAAAAAATCAAAATTGGGAAGACAATTTCACGGAAAACAGATCTATAATTTCCTCAAGAGTGATATCTGGTGATGCTTTTGTTTGTCACCTCGCACTCTCGCAAAAAATTAAAAAAACCCCTTTGGCATAAATCAATTTCAATTTTTGGCAAACTTTTGGCATACCAATTTGAACTTTTGGCAACTCATTTTGAACTTTCGGCAAATCCATTACGTTTCGGCAACTACTGGAGTCCTTGTCCACCTTCATTCCTTCTTTTGTCATCTTCAATAATTCATCAATAGAAATAAATTAAACAATAAAGTTGAATGACACGAAAAAGAGGCAGTGTTGGAAATTTTAAAGGAAATGAAAGGAGATAGAAAAAGTAAGAGAGAATAACTCTTTGAACTATTAATGAAACATTAAAAATTTTATATAGTTTCAACATGTGACACTATTTTTTCAACATTTTATGATTAAACTTGAAGAAAACCGGGTAGTTGACAAACTCGGGACCAGAGGAAGATGAGGAATAATTATTATGACAATCATAAAGTCAATTGGCATTGATAGGCATCCTGTTTTGTATTCCAACTTGTGAATCAGTAATATTTTAATAAAATACGTACGTCAATAAATACGGGAATAGGACTTGCAGTTCCCTACTTCTTGAACATGTAAGATGACCATTCAAGACTATTCGTGACTATTTAAGTCAGTCTCAATAGAATGCATGCAGTTCCGCCTTTTTAGGACGTCCCACAGTAAGACTCAGGCGTCCTTGTGCGATTGATCTAGGGTAAAGTTGGACAACACTCAACAGAAAAAAAATAACCACACACTAATCCGTTTTAGACCATTCTGAATCCAAATCCGCAAAAAAAACCATAGGTGTATGTCTGCTTGTGTGTGTGAAAAAATCTTGTGTCGTCTGCCCAAGCCTTAGTTTTCAACCGATTTTCGTGATTCTTTTTTTGTTCGACGCGGAAAACTATCTAGTTGTGCACTACGTCGTCGGAATTTCGAATTTTGCCTTTTAAGGGTGGGGAAGGGGAGTAATGCTAAAATAGCTTCATTTTCCTTGAAAATTCGCTAAAAACGGGCGTTTTTGGGCATAATCTTATGTAGGTACTCTGCCCAGGGCTTAGTTTTCAACTGTAGTAGTTCTTTTTTAGTTCGACGCGAAAATCTATCTAGTTGTGCAATACGTCGGCGGAATTTCAAATTTTGCCTTAAAAAGGAGGGGAAAGGGAAAGGGGAAGGGTGAAAGGGGGAAGGGATAAGGGAAAGGGGAAAGGGGGGTTAAAGCTTAAAAAATGTGCGTTTGCCGGCATAATCTTGTCAATTCTGCCCAGGACTCAATTACCAACCGTTTCGCGTGTTTCTTTTTTTGTTCGACCCAAACATCTTCCAAATTGCACACATTGAATTATTCTCTGTGTCACCGTGAAACTAATAGTGGTGCCACCATGGGGCCAGGTTTTTGTTTATTTCACCTTGAATACGGATGTGACTAATTTGGGTGCCAGACTGGCACCATTGGCGGTAATGGGAGGGGGGGGGGGGCACAATGGCGTATTTCAGTTAATTTTTTAAAATTTGTTTTCAAAAGAGTATGGCTCAGGAATAACGGTAACCGGGTCTGTTCGTCGAGAAAATGTTTTTAAAAAATCGGAGAAGCTAAGGAAAGTTGAAGATTTGAATGGTGTGACGTAGCTAGCCAAAACTGTCTTTGAAAAAAGTATCCATGCACAGAGAAGAGATGAAACCTTTTCCTGATTTGATAAGTTGAAACCACAAACGAAGCGAACAGAAAACAACCGATTACAGACGGCAGACGTAGGTAACGCTAACGATTGAACCATAAAGTAACGCTATCCGAAATGAGAATCTCTTGGATACTACAAAATACTACTCAAAAACGCGCGCGGCGTAGTGTGTGTGCATTTATGGCGGCCCGCCTTTTTTTCAAACGTGTGATCTCTTTAATTAATTTTTCTACCACATGTTATAGTATCATTGGGCTTAAAGTTGGAGTATATAGGTTTTCAAGGGTGCTGAATCCAAATTTGAGGCCAAAAACCTGAATTTCCAACCCACCGAAATACCCCATTCGCATGTTGGGTATTGTAGATCATCGTTGCCTAAAATACTAAATAAATTACATCGAGTGGAACAGTTTTATCTCATACCAACTGGTTTGAATTGACCTAATGCTTATCCAATGGGACGTCCCCTGGAATGCATGCATTACTAAACATTGTATTTAATTTTTTTATTTATATATCCCCACTGTTATGAATAATGCCGCTCCTGGTTAGAGGGCCAATCAAGGTTAGAACATCAGAAATGTGATTTTTTTGGTTTCCTGAGTAATGAAAATAAGTAGTTTGAAGCTCCCCACGTGATGTTTTCTCTTCACGTTGGGCGAAGATGACTTTTCTTAGGTTCGGCCACAGTTTGTTTCGGACCATCGACACTTTCCCGACACGGTTCAAGCTCTTCCTCCATAGAACGCGGGAAGTCCGTCAAGGGGGGAGGAAATCGGCCACATAAATTAGTCGAAAAAGTCGCATCGCCAAAGAGATAGTAAAAAGGCCGTGGCGACCCATATACCCACATGTAGAGCTGTGGGGGGCGATAGGGAAAGAGGAACAGGGGAAGGAGGACAATGGTGGTATGCGGCTCTTGATCAAGTGGCCGGTGGTGCCCTATTGTTGAAGGGTGGGCCACGATGGAGAAGGTTTTTCCTAGCCGCCGTTATGGCAAACGGTCCGGCCGAACATTGACTCACCTCCCCTGGGGAAGGTCCACATGAAAACTAAAACGCTGCAAATTATCACACAAAGGTCTATTATTTTTCTGTAGAGATCACCCGTCACAACTGAGTATCATCAAACTCTTTTCGAAGAAACGAAAAAAGATCACAATCAGTGAAGACGTGACCAGTGAACATTCTGATTAATTTCCATTTGTCATTCACGGCTACTAAATAAAAAAAATAAAAAAAATTTGAAGAATTCACAGTCTTGGCTAATTTTTGTAAATTCAAAGAGAAGACTAGTGTTATTTCTAACTGAAATACTAGAAAACGAAAAAAAAAAACTCGGCGCTGCGCGCCGCGGCGGGGGCTTCGCCCCCTGCACCCCCGGATGATTTCCGCTTAGAGCCTAATGGCTAAAATGTGACATACCTTGAAAAGGTTTTTGCTCCCTCTCCCTCTTTATCTTTCTCTTTCTTCCACTGTAATATTTAAGATACCTCCTTATTCATAATAACATCAGGTTGTCAAGCATATTTGTCGTCAAGCATATGATAAATCATAGCGCTACTTTCCTGTCGCTTTTTACTGTCGATTTTTCCTGTCGTTTTTCGGCGGGGGGTCCCATCGCTAAAACCTTTTCAAGGTTAAAATCAGTGTCGAAAGTTGCTGTACCTAGTACCTACCAGTCTTTATGACGTATAGTTTATAGGGAGTTATCTTGTTCCCTGTAAACAATTTATACATGTTTTGAGAACACTGAAGACAAATATGATTATGCATTGTTCACACTTGTAATTGGTGTTATTAGAAGTAAGAAAATGATGTTATTAACGATTTTTTATTCTTCGATTTCCTTGGAAATTTTTGTCAATTCTATTTCGAGTCTTCCAATAGCCCACAAAAGCTGCTGTCCATTAAATTTAAAATTGATATTTAATTTTGATTACTTACTCCTGTGACACTTATCCGTAGACTTCCTGAGATGTTTTCAGTGACACTTGTCATACCATGGTCCAATTAGGGTTAAGGACGAAATCTCTTTCCACAACACCAGTTTGGAATAAAGTCACTCGCGATGAGATTGTGGAAAACCATTTTAATAAAAACGGAGTTGAGTAGAACGTTGTCTATTTCCACGAAAATAATGAGTTACAAGTTAAATCGATTTCGACGGTTAGGTCATCATCAGTAACAAACAATAACTGGAAGTACATCACAGAGAGCATGGCTTATATAGACACAATGGGAGCTTGAATCCCATTGGTCGAGAAAGTGAAAGTCATACCCAATCAGATCAGAATCCTATTGGCTCAGACAAGTGAAGGGACCTGGGAGGATCATCAAATGCCAATCAAGGCAGACAAAGTGAAAGGGAGCTCAAACATTGGTGATGGTAACATTGTGAAGGGGAGACCAAGCTATTGCAAGAAGGAACCCATCAACGGTGAAACATGTTGAGGGACCACCTCATTCAGACATTTACCAGACCTATCACTCTTAAGAATCTCGAACTTTTCAAGTACATTCAACATACCTCCCTTCGGGCAAAAATGAGGAAATTCTATATACTGTCCGTTTGCTAGATCAAAACTAAAGTTATGATTGGATTCTTTCAAGTGATTCGCAAAAGCAGAATCACCTTTGCTGTCCCTGAAATCCTTCTCATGCTCTTTTATTCTTTCCCTAAATTTCCTACCAGTTTGACCACAATACTCAAGCCCACAAGAACATTTCAGCTTATAAACCCCACTTTTATCTTGAAAGATACATTTTGATCACTCATTGGAATTGACAAAGCTCTATTGATCATACTATGGAAAGCAGCATGTTTATGAACTAAGGGATGATTTGATGTACAATGAATAGTGACATCACTGTAGGTATCTTTTCTATAAATGGAGAAATCATGTTTTCTGTTAATCAACGAGATGGACAGATCAAGAAAATTAAGATTATTTCCACCTAGTTCAAGAGTGAACTTAACAAAAGGATCTAGTGTATTGATTTTTTCATGAAAAGAATTTAGTTGCCTTTCAGTTCCTGTCCATAGAATTATTATATCATCAACGTACCTATACCAATTTTGGTACCAATGTGTGTAAATATTTTCCTATGATTTTTCAAAGTTGCGACCGTTTATGACGTCACGCGCCCCTCTCGCCTGGGCGGGACCCCCCCAGCCATCTGTGTCGTCATAAAGGTCGAAACTTTAAAAATTCATAGGAAAATATTTGAACACGCTAGAAGGTCGCGGTTGGTACCAAAATTCTCAGAATGAGGTCCACTTTAGATTAAAAATGACAATAAACAGTTTTTCGTACCCAGGCGCACACCCTACTGGAGAAAATAACAAGGAATCAGTCACGAAGTTGAATCGCTCAATCTCCCGCATTCAGCAATGGACAGAAAAGTGGAGAATTACAATGAACGAGGGTAAGTCGGTACATACCGATTTTACTTAAATAAGAATAGAATACGTACCAGCTTTTCTTGATGGCAAAGATGTTTCCTACGCCATACCTTGATATGACGCTAAATGCCAGGCTCCGGTTGAAAGCCCACCCCAAGAAGAAGAAGGAAGGACTTGTAGTAAAACTCCGAAAAATGTGCATTCAAAACTGTCCATCCAGAATAAGCTTACACTGTACAATCAAGTCCTATAGCCAGTCTGGACTTACGGAGCGCAGCTTTGGGGCTCAATAAAATCGGGAAATCATCCAAAAATTCCAAAATACTGTGTTGAGAAATATAGTCAACGCCCCATGGTATTCTCAAAATGAGCGTCTCCACCATGAGCTCCAAATCTAAACTGTCAATGAGGCCATCAAAAGACAAGCCGTGCGTCATCTTCATCCGCTAACATTTCATATCAACGAGAAAGCTGTCCGTTTCCATGACACTGGTGAAATCACCAGAAAACTTAAACGTACAAAACCTCTCGACATTGTTTGCTGATGAGACTGTGTAGAAGAGCTTAGAGAATTGTCAAAGTGAACAAAATCAGTGAAATACCTGATTTTGAAACATCACAGTATCATATTCTAATTTTAAAATGATGTTGTTAATAAGTTATTAATTGGTTCAATAATTTTTTTTAACTTGTGATTCACAAAGTAATCTATATGGCAATCCATGAAAAATCGAGCAATAAAAGAAGCACGTAAATCGGTTGTGAAATAAGGCTTAGACACAAAATTTTGTCGCTAAAACTCACTCACCAATCACTAACATACTCATCTCTACACAGACATGCCCCTTTTGAGGATTTTGATTCAGAATGGTCTTTGTAGTGTTTGTACGTTTGATTTCTCCGTTGAGCGATGGTGATTCACCCCATATCAATCTCCGTGGAACATTTTAAAAATCCATCCGACGCAAACCGACAAAGACGAGGAAAAATCGGATTAGCACGGAAAAATGGAAGTAGTGCGACAATCTCAAAACGTCCATTATGAGAACAGTTGGACGTAATGATTGGCATTAGTTTGCGTATTACGGTTACATGATGGAACTCCAGCGGAACTCGGCGAGGAAAAAGAAATTCACGCTCACTTTGGATTAAGTGCAGCTCGGCCGGAGGATTTTTCTTATTTCCCTTTTTCTTATCTGTTTGAGTCCGGAACAATAGCTTGACATTTTTATGGGGGAGTTCGGGGGTGCTGGCCCGCGCCTTTGAAGCAAAAACAGAAGGCGGTTTCCTACAAACTGTCCCAACGGGCTTGGCGGACCTCGGGTCCCATCCAAAAGGTTATTAATTCTTCTTTCACCCACGCTATTGACGATCCCGCACTAGGTTTAGCTGGACAAGTAACGGTGGCCCAGTGCCTTTTTGAAGGGGGTTTTCAATTTTTTCGAGTGAAGGGTTGACGTTTTCGACGTCTGTCGAAGCAAAACAGAAGGACGTTATCCTAGTGACCACGATTTTCAGGGGGCCCCCGATGGGCAGTTGATCGTGAAATATCAGTAATAATCGGGGAGCGAATGTAGGCAACCTCTCGAAAATGGGTCACCGTGTGACTATTTTTAGGTGAATTTTCGTTAAAAACGCTGCAAATTATTACACAAATGTTTATTTTTTAAATGTAGATTACTCGCCTGCAAAGCGCACAGCTGTGCAATTGCTACTACCTACCAACCATATTTTCGCTTCACAATGAAGTTTATTTTGAAGAAATAAACAATTCACACGCAATTCGAAGAAAATGAGAGTTGTGGGAGCCTTCATTGGGGAATTTGATTACTGGTTGCTCAGGACGCAAAACTGAGTACTCACAATATTACTCAAATAAACGAACAACGATCGCATTTTGGTCAGAGAGAATTGAAAGGAGATTAAACCTCTTTTGCGATTCACACTCGTGTTTCTGATTTGTCGTAAGACTAAATGTTAAGTTCTCATAAGATCTCTGGGTGGTCTCATTTGATTCTAAAAATTCAATACTATTTTAAATTGAAGAAATAACAATACCTTCATATCGAAAATGTTTGAGCTAGGACGTTTTGAATATTTTAGCCCTTAGGTATTTTTCAACCCTCAGAAATTATTGATATCAACATAAGCTTCGGAGCACAACTAGACCCCAAATTGAGCTCATACACCAAATTCCATCAAAATCTTTGGGACCATACATCATATCTCTAATTTTGGTTCCGTGTCTATCTGTTTGCCTGCCTGTCATGAAATCCTTGCCACAGATATAACTTCTACATTTCTCATCCGATTTCGATGAAATTTTCAGGGATTGTGCTGGTTGGCGTGTAGATGGTCCTCTATGAAAATCATTATCCTCGGATTGATGAAGCCGCTGCGCATGCGCAAACGTGAAATCATTGCAATAGCCATAACTTCTACATTTTCCAACAAAATTCAGAGATTGTGCGGGTTGACGTGTGGAGTCCCCTATGAGGGTAGTGCAAGAGATAGTGCACTTAGAGATTGATTTTTTGAGATTGACTACTATGTATCGGATCATCTATACAATCGGGTTAAGGATACGAGGAATCTATGTGCCATGCCCACTTCGCATAGTTTTTAGGACGTCCCACAGTAAGACTTGGGTGTCCTTATGCGATCGATCTGGGGTGAACGAGGACAACAGAACAACAGAAAAAAAGTAACCACACAGTAATCCGTTTTAGACCATTCTGAATCCAAATCCGCAAAAAAAACATAGGTGTATGTGTGTGTGTGTGACAAAATCTTGTGTCATCTGCCCAGGCCTTAGTTCTCAACCGATTTTCGTGGGTTTTTTTTGTTCGATGGGGGAACCTATCTGGTTGTGCACTACATCGCCGAAATTTCAAATTTTGCCTTTTAAGGGGGGAAAGGGGGGTTAAAGCTTTAAAAACTACACGTTTTTAATTTGCGGGCATAATCTTGTAAACTCTGCCCAGGCCTCAATTTCCAAACGATTTGCGTGTTTCTTTTTTTGTTTGACTCGAATAACTTCCGAGTTGTACATGATTTCACCAGAGTATCAAAATTCGCAAGGGGAAGGGGTGAGTGGGGGGATAATATTCACAAAATATCCGATTTTTCAATATTTCGGTTCCTTTACTGCTTACTAAAAACTGCTTACTGCTTACTTAAAAAAAATGTGAGGCAAATTCCCCATTGGGGTATTTGCCTCACATTTTTTTTTCGAATGAGGGTTTATTTTTATGGAATAAAACCATAGTGAGCTGCTCGAAAACGCATCCAAAAAATTTAGAGAATTTAAGGAAGATGGACATTTTAAATGTGGTGGCAATGTGTAAGAGGCAGCCATGTTTGAAACGTAACGGATATTCTACCAATCTGACTTCAAAGGAGGTTCTGTGGCGCTTACCACAGAAGCGGAACATAAACGAACTTTTAGCTTACAAGTAGTGCGCACAAGAGTGCGCCGCAAACTGGCAGGAAGAACCCAGACACAAAAGTGACCAAAAGAAACAATATTACTCACTTTTTTACAATACGATTCTACTACTAGTTTATCAAGCATTATTAGTCTTCATCTTCTCTTATTTAGTTTCAAGATTTGAATCACATTATTCGAGTAGCCATTTCACTGGATCGTTTTGTGTGGCGGTGCAAGAACTCTGTCTGTTGTCGGAGTTGTTTTCGCGTCGTTTTTTTTTCGTATGACGTCAACAACATTCCTCGATTTTCGCGGTGTTTTGTAACAGAGGCTTCACTTGTTTAGGCATTTTCTCCTACGGTAATTTTTACCCTTGGTTATTCCTAGTATTAAACGTTATTCTAGGGCCCTATTATAGGATTTGACTTGAAATTCCAGAATCTAAAATTGAGGCAAATTCCCCATTGTACCCAAGCTTTGAAATAGAGGAAAAATTCTCATTATACCTCCGGATTTTCATGAATTATTCTCTGTGCCACCATGGAACTTATAGTGGTGCCACCATGGTGCCAGGACTCCATAAACCGCATATTTCGTGGGATTTCTTTCGTGTTTCACCTTCAATACGGATATGAACCTCGACGGACTGCATACTGAAACTAATAGATGAAAGTTCAATGTTACGACGTATTTCCGTTTTGGTGCCAGACTGGCACCATTGGTGGTGGTGGGGAGGGGGGGTGAACTCGAATTCCCATGTTGGGTATCGTAGATCATGGATTTTAAAATGCTCTTCAGATTCGAGGCCACCAAATTTTATGGTGGATAAGGGTGAGGTTGAGGGGGGGAGGGTCACTATTTCTTGCCTAAAGTAATAAATAAATTACATCGAGTGAAACAGAGTGAATCGCATTTCTATAATTGGCGTATTCAATCACTTCGGCGATTATATTAATGTGTAATTAACGCATGAAACATGATCGGTTCTTTGATCAAAATCAGAAATTAGAGTAGTGGTTCATACCTAAATTTTTTGAATATTTCCATGCCGTTCGCATTTAAATAAATTGTTTGTCAAGTGGTTCACGTTGTGGCAGTAGCGATGAGGCAAATACCTCTTCAGTTCAAAATGACATATTCATGTCGCAATGCGTCAGCGTGACGGTTTGATTTTTCCACCAAAAAAGTCCAACCAAAGTCCCACCTTACTAATTTCAATAATTTTTATGATAATTTCTACCTCGCTTAGGTGTACCACGAGTGTGGCAGCGATAGGCAGCGGGTAGTAAACACAAAATCGTAACTCGAGTCACTTTGTTAATTTTTGCTCTCTCGGATAACTGATACGTATCTTCACCAAGACTGGGAGTGATGAGCAACTCCTCGTAATTTGCTGTTGTCTAAGTTAATTTTGGAGAAATGCTCGAGCCCAGTTTGTATACGAGTAGTTTGGAAGGAAAGCTTGATAAGCATCTGTGAAAGCAGTACGCCTGTTCTTCCCTAATGACTCGCAAAGTGGTTACATGTCTGTCATCAAGAGAAATTTGAGGCTTTCTTCGTGTCAAAATGTTATTTCCATCGAGAGATTGTGGTAAAAATGGTGACTTATTGTATAGAGTGACACAAAGGTTCATTAAATAAAAAACTTCAAATGCAGGCACGCCATAAAGAAAAAAGAAGTAAAGAAAAGCTTAATTAATGAGGAAGTTGCCCACCAGTGGCTCAGGGGATTTGGGAATTTGTGGATATGTACACATGGTCTTTGCAAAGAACCACTATGTTACTCGAGCTAGCTAGGATAAGGGTAAAATTGCTCTGTGGCATCACCACCCGACGTCCTCCAGGATTCGTATCTGAATTAGTAGTAATTATGTAGGGGCACTCCTTTCATCTATCTCTTTCACCCTTACCTACCTCAACTTTCTAAATAAAATAATAGACCTGGCGTTGGGTAGTCCTTAGCTACCTCTCCCGGTGGGGAGTTTAAAAAATATACTCCTTCGATATACATGCATAATTTAGGGTGAAAGAATGACCACCATAAACCACCTATGCGAGTGCCTACCTACTCATAAGATGAAACTTCAAATTCTCCTTTCGTAAATTCTGCAATCTGAATAAATAGGCTCCTGCACCAGGTTAGAATCGTCTGAAGTAAAATAAACACATCAAAAACAACCGACAACCGACTAGATTGGTCATTCTTTCGCCTGAAATTGAGTAAGAAAAAATTCTGTCAAGTAGGTGTAGCACGTAGCTTCCTCCTATCTATAACTCGATTGTTTGGATGCTCCGATGTATAGTAGCTAATCTCAAAACATTAATCTACAAGTACCTTACACTACCCTCGTAGGGCACCATCTACACGGCAGCCCATATAATCCCTGGAAATTTCATCAAAATCTGGTGGAAAATGTAGAAATAACGGCATTTATAAGGTTTTTATATCTTCGCATGCGCAGTGGCTACTATCAATCTGGGAGCGATGATTTTCATAGGAGTCCATCAATACCCCAATTTGCAGAATCCCTAAAAATTTCATAGAATTCGGATAGAAAATGTAGAAGTTATGGGAGCTACGAGGAATTCACAACACACTACATTGTTCATTCTTTCTCCCAAAATTGACATATGGGGCTAGTTATTTACCAAACCATTTTCCAAACCATGTCCAAAACTAAACGGATTGTCACGAGTAAAATTTGGCATTAAAATTTGAAATTGAGAAAATCTAGAATTTTAATGCAAATTGACACGGGTTGTTGACGCATCGAAATAGGCCGTTTAGACCATACAAGGACTAACTTTTTATTACCTATAGTAAAGAGATGCATTTTATAAGTATTTGTAACTTGTAAGGTTGCATAAATCATTAATTCTCCACCATGTTTGTAAAATATATCAATGTTAGTGGTGAGGAAGCCCCCAGCTATCGTTCGTCCGTAGCTCAATGACTTCTCAACGAATCGATTTGAGGGCGAAGTGTGTACTCTAGACTGAGGCGCCTCATCTCATCTCATACGTCCCATCTCTCACACAACCCTGTTAACAGTTATGAGAAAGAAATGGAAGTTCCTGTACGCCGGATCACATCGCATTGGCCTTTTCATCGCTTCCACTGCTCGTTCCCCCGGATTCTCGTGTCTTCTTGAGGTGGGTCCATAACGTCTTCAAGGCGCTCTCCTCTGGATTGATACCATTGTTTGAGCTCGCAGGCCTCTCGCCAGGGATGGGAACATAGGAAGCACCGTTTCTCGTTATATACCTTTCTTTTCGCCTCTTTGAGGGACTATGCTGGTCAACGGTTACGCCATGGTTATGGAGATAAGCTATAAACATGCTTCAAACACTTGTTGAAAACATCTTCAGACAGTCTTTGCTTTTGAAGAGCCACCCTAGTCAAAGAACTTTTTGAAGATAAACAATCGCAACTTATAATGTTGTTAAGGTTTGAGTTACTACACGGATATCTGAAATTGATCCAAACTACAAGACCTACGGTAACCGATGCACAGTACAGAAAATGATTCATAGTACAGAAACTGGACCACAGTTCGAAAACTAATCAATATTATGGAAGCTGATCCGGATTAGATATAATTTTTAAAATACATTGAGGACCACTAAAAATGGAAAAATAATAAATAGTAAATAAATAAACGTTCCAAATGATTACACAAAGGTTCAGTATTTTTCTGTTACGAGATCGTAACAGAACACCCTCGTAGGTCACCGGCGTTCAAAGAACACAGCTTTGCCGTTGCCACTACCTACCAACCATATTTTCGCTTCACAATCAACTTTATTTTGAAGAAATAAATGCTTTACACTCAATTAGAAAAAAAAGAGTTTTGGGTGCCTTCATTAGAAAGTTTGATTACTGGTTGCTAAGGGCGCAAAACTGAGTACAAGAGAAGAGACGAACAGTAATCGCATTTTGGTCAGCCAACATTTGAACCGAAATTAGGCCTCATTTGCGATTCACACCTGTGTTTATGATTTATCATGAGTCCAACTCTTGTGTCCTGGGTAGAAAATAAACCCAGAGCTCCCAGAGATTTGGCTGTGGTCTTATTTGAATCTAAAAAAGCAATGCTATTTCAAATTGACTAAAAAATTATAGGTAACTCTACATCAAACCTTTTTTTGGCCTTTTTTTGGTTTTTGAGCCTGGGTGTTTTGAAAATTTCAGTCCTTATTTTTCAATTCTTAAAAGTGAATGGCATCTTCCAAAAGCTTCGGGGCACAACAAGACCCCAAATGGAGCTCATATACGACATTTTATCAAAATCGGACCATGGTAACTAAGGAAAGTGCCGCGTACGGCGTACGGCGGACGGACGGAAAATTTTTTATTCGATTTTCGGATTCTACGTACCTTGAAACGTAAAACATCAAATTTTGAGGGCGGGTGAAAATTTTTTTTCTTGCTCGATTCCAAAGGCTTATTATTATTGAAAATAATAAACCAAAAATTAAGTCACTCCTAGCTCACTGCTCATTGTCATTCAACTGAACAGTAGCACCATAAAACCCGTCAAAAATGTACTTAAATGTATTTTTAGCAACGTATTCATTTCAGGACGAAGCAATTCTCGACTTGGTTGAACTTTACAACAGCGTGGAAGTTACAGCGTCCAACATAGATTTTGGATATCTCAGAAGAGAAGCTCAGATTTGTGATATGTAATATCACGGATGACCTTGAAGGATCGAGGGGACATGGTGAAGGGGGGACAGGTTTCTCTTCCCCTCAGACCCATCAGAAAGTTAGGACGCCTCTCGCCGTCCGCCGCCTTCACCATCGCCCCTCCTGCCCCCGGTGAGCGAATCTTTATTCAATTATACCCTCCTTATTCCCGTGAAACTGTATTGTTATTTATACTTACTCCCCTACCCACGTCACATGGTAGCAAATAGCGTAGAAATACGATACCACTCCGAAACTTACCTTCCACTTATCTCTGCTTCTCTCACGATCCCCAACTAATCGGCACATTATTAACAAAAACACCCACTTGTTTCCACAACAAAACGCGTCCGTGATTATCAATCTTCACGATTACGAACACATTTTTCACCGATTGCTCGACAATTCCGCGAAATCAAAAAAAATTCGAATTCCCGACCGCGAGAACGTGTGCCTTGATACGAACGTTGTTTTTAACTTGTCACCTGTACTCTGTTGTTTGATAACGCCGAACGTACTCGTAGTTAGAGTTCAACTGAACGGACCCGACCCCAGCTGCCGACTAGGAACAATAATAAACCGCTCGAAATCAAACTCCCAATTCCTTATTATCCCAATCTAAATTATTTAGCCGAATAATCACATAATTTCAATTAACCCCCTCCGCCCACTAACAATTTTAAATTTGCAAACTTTTTTCGACCTTCTTTCAACTACAAAAATTCTCTTTTCACCCATTTTTCACTCAAAATTTTGATCCTTTCACACAACTTAGGTGACATTTCTCAAACCCCCCCCCCCCCTCCGAATTACCATGGATCCCGAGCAACCCACTACTGGTATGACCCAGTTATGCACACTAATGGCCGCGAACATTCAGCAACTAACAGCCCAGATGGCCATTCTCACCAAACCACCTATTTCACCCTCCCCAAACCCCATGACTATCTATTCCCTCCCAGAGGGAATAATTACCAAGATTTCCGACCTCCCCCCATTTTATCCAGATAATCCAGAATCAGTTTACCGATTCTTGTGCAAGTTTTACCAACTAAATTCAGTTGCACCAACCCTATTCCCGAATATCCTCCAAAATTTGGCGATCAATCCAAAGTTCCCATATTTAGCCAAATATGTTGCTTCAGCAATAGCCCCCACCTTCCATGACCTGGCAGAAAAAATGCGCGGGTCATTTTTCAATGACGCAACTGAACCCGTACTTGTAATAAAATTTTTGCACCGCCTCCAACGTCCAATGGAGTCATTCCGCACCTTTGTGGATTCACTCACGTTGGCCAACCAGGTACTACAAAAGTATGATGAGCCCACACTCATTCAAACAATCCTGTTGAGAGTAAATGAAGCCACCCAACGTGATTTCGGGTTTGCTACCCGCCCCACCACTCTGGTCGAGCTTGAAACACTGGTAGAGGCAACTGATCAACGGGCTCAGATCAGACGCCTCAATCAACCCTCGCAAGCACCCTCAAATATGAGTACCACTAACCCTAGGTGTCAATCGTGGTATCGACATGGACAACGTCCCGCATCACAACAAGTCCCACAACAGATCTCACAAAAAGTCGCACACCACAGACACCGTCCCGCACCACAACAAGTCCCACAACAGATCTCACAAAAAGTCCCACACCACAGACACCGTCCCGCACCACAGCAAGTACCACATCGCAGAACCCAACCCCCACCTTTAATGTCTCTTCAAGTGGAACCACCCACACCCAAAGGCCAATTGCTACTGAAGACAAAGTCGTTCAGTGGCACTGATGGAATACCTCCCATGGGCCTAGCCTCCCTTTTTACCCACACAGGGAACCCCCCTCCACTCCTACCTGTTAGACTTGATGACCATCAACTTGCAGCTTTATTAGATTCCGGCGCAGCAATTTCAGCCATAAATTTTTCCTTTTTCAACCAAACCATTGCTTCAAAAACCATTCGGTCTGTTCAATGCCCCTCAATATCCCTCACTATTGGGAATGGTGAGCTGGTAACAACTCACTTCATCGCCAAGGTCCCCATTTCCATAGGACCACTGCGTTGGGAGCACACCTTTTACTTGTTGCAACGCTTACCCCATGACATTCTTCTTGGTCTTGATTTTATGCGCCAAACAGGGATGATCTACAATGCGGCAGATGCAACAATATCATTCAAGACCGACCCCACTCCCATCCACCTCAGCAACAATCCCTCCCACACTCCCACCGCATCATCCACCCTCTCCTGCATCGGAGTTACAAATCCCCAACTAACAGAGCAACTTGCTCATGAATTCCCTGACGTACTTACAACCAAACTAGGGTGTACAGACCTCATCCAACATGAAATAGTACTGCAGGCTAATGCACCTCCCTTCAAACCTTGTCCAACGTACCAAGTGTCCCCACCCCTGCAAAAAATCATGCGCACTGAAACCAACAAACTGCTGGCTTCAGGAGTGATTGTTCCATCCTTAGCCCCAAGCGTGTCCCCCTGTTTCTTGGTCCCCAAAAAGAAACTCTCCCCAACAGAGGACCAAGAGTATCGACTAGTTGTAGACATGAGGGAACTAAATCAACGCATTGAGGCTATAGACTACCCACTCCCCACAATCCAAAACTTGATGGCGCATCTCAGCGGCGCAACAGTCTTTACCCACCTAGATCTGAATTCAGCGTACCACCAAATTGGAGTGACGCAAGAGTCACAAAAATACCTCTCCTTTAAAACGCCCTATGCAACCTTTAGGTATACCAAAATCCCATTTGGCCTTAAGGTTGGCGGCCAACTCCTTAGTTCCTTAATGGAAAAAATCCTTGGTGACCTACACGGCCTGTATGTCATCTGGTTCCTCGATGACCTCCTAGTTTACAGCCGTGACCACAAACTCCACCAAACTCACATACGTGAAGTCCTCGAAAGACTAAGAAAGGCCAAATTAACCGTCAACCCCGCCAAATGCCATTTTGCCACATCCCGCCTTGAGTTCCTCGGACACATCATTGAAAACGGCAGTGTCAGCATTGGTGACGCACGCATCCGAGACATTACTAGCATCCCACCCCCAAAAACTGCGAAACAAGTTGCCCAATTCCTAGGAGCACTGGGGTTTTTCAGTTCTTTCATCCCTGACTTTTCTACAATTGCAACCCCCCTCAATGCTCTCCGAAAAAAAATGCACCCTTCCTCTGGACCGCTGAATGTCAAGCTGCCTACGAGCTCCTCCGCAACAGGCTGCTAACCCCTCCTATCCTGCAACTTCCCGACTGCAACCGACCTTTCCATGTTTTTGCGGATGCAAGTGGTCATGCCTTGGGATGCGTTTTGGCCCAGACAGCTAGTGAAACTGACCCCACCCTACATGCAGTTTCCTTTGCTGGACGCTCGCTTGAACCCCGGGAGAAAAATTTTTCGAGCTACGAACTGGAATTTGCAGCAGCCTTGTTTGCTATACAGAAGTTCCAACACTACTTCGGGCACACTCACTTTCACTTATATACCGATGCCAAGGCAGTCGCCACCTTGACATCGTTGAAAAACGCCTCCCCACGGGTTTCCCGTTGGGTAGCTGCCATCCTCCAATATAATTACACCCTACACCACCTACCGGGTAAGAAAAATAGCATCGCTGACTACCTTTCACGTGAATGTATTACACCACCAACCAAACCACTTGACGACCTTGCCCCTGACCCACTTCCAGATCACCTACTCTTACTCCAAACATACCCAGCCGTGGCCACCAAACTACCAACCCACCAACAGGCAGACACCCAACTATTACCCATCATTAACCGCCTCAAAGCTGGCCACACTGTCCCAAATTACTCGTTGCACAATGATATCCTCCATTACACCACCCCCAGTGGAACTTGTCAACCACTACTCCCCTCACACCTGTTCCCTATGGTCTTTGACTTCTGCCATGATTCTGCACTTGGTTCCCATGCGGGCGTGTCCCGGACAATCGCACGCATTAAAGATCACTTTTATTACCCCCAGTTAGACTCCCAAGTACGTGAACGTATCCGTTCGTGCCTCACTTGCACACGTTCAAAACATGCTCAAGTCACACATGGCTGCCAAGCCTCTATTGACCCACAGTTCCCAATGCAACATCTCTACCTTGACGTTGCTGGCCCTCTCCCACGAACGAGAAACCAACATACCCACATCCTCATTGTGGTCGATGGTTTTTCAAGATTCACTTATTTCATCCCACTCAAACGTCATACATCTGACGCAATCATCCAGGCACTACAAACCAGAGTCTGCTCTACCGTTGGATATTGGCAAACAGTCTGTACTGATAACGCATCTGTGTTCCGATCAAAGGCCTTTAGTGACTTCCTTCGCGCTCATGGAATGTCTGCCCACCATACCCCCCGCTATTACCCCAACCCCAACATTGCAGAACGTCAAATACGCACACTCAAAACAGTGCTTACTGCTTTCCATGCCGAAAATCAGACAGCCTGGGACACCAACCTCACCTTTTTCCAGCAAGGTATTAATTCAGTACAGCACTCTTCCACCCGTTTTACCCCAGCCCGATTGTTTCTAGGCCACGAACTTGCCACACCACTACAACTAGCCTGGGACCTTCCCCCATTCCACTCCATAAACCCCGAGGAACATCATCACACATGGACGTTAGCACTCGAAAACCTTGCCCGGGCACGTAACCAACGGAAACATTATTACGACCAACGCCACAATGCCCGAGAATTCAAACCTAACGATATGGTAGTCATTAAACAGTACACCCTTAGTTCACGAGTCGACCATGTTAACGCTAAATTAGCTTATAAGTATTCGAACCCGTATACCGTCACTAGACGCCTCTCTCCTGTAACCTACCAACTCACTAGCACCACTGACCCGTCTGATATTAAAACCCAGCATGTCAGTCAATTGAAACCGTACTCCCAAGCTACCAACCCACCCACCAACCAATAATAACCGATCTTAATATCTCATCAGTTACTACTCGCCACCCATTCCCTTATGTTCCAGAAATGAACCCCATCAACATCATGGAGATCGACCGTCATCACCCACGACACCCCAACCAGTCGGACAACACCGGCTACCCACCCCCAGCCCACAACTAAATTGCAAACATGGCCATCGGCCCAAAATCCCGAATCCCTCCGAAGTATCATTATGTACGCGCGTTACCTTATTTCTAATCGTATTTATTTTTCTCTGTGTTTTCAAGTAGCTTAAGTTAACCCACATCGTCACACTCCCTCCGGCATCAATCCCCTGGCCCCAATTAATTACCAACAGGCACTTCATGCACCAATGAGGGTCAAAAGTAGATTCATTCATTTTGGAACCAGGTTTTTCTCCCACCTCTCCCTCTGGACCACCGTCTGTACCAATTAGATACCTTGCAATTTTCTTTGAGCCATTAACGCCTTTTCCATAGTATTGCTATTTCATTTGATTATTCAACTCAACCACTCTAGCCATGGGCAGACGCTACCAGCGGGCGGGGACGGTTTTTACCTAGTAATACACCCTCCAAACTCTATTGTGACAGCCTACCCCAATCTATGGCCCCAAATTTTTTTCGCCGGTGGGGGAGTGTGATATGTAATATCACGGATGACCTTGAAGGATCGAGGGGACATGGTGAAGGGGGGACAGGTTTCTCTTCCCCTCAGACCCATCAGAAAGTTAGGACGCCTCTCGCCGTCCGCCGCCTTCACCATCGCCCCTCCTGCCCCCGGTGAGCGAATCTTTATTCAATTATACCCTCCTTATTCCCGTGAAACTGTATTGTTATTTATACTTACTCCCCTACCCACGTCACAGATTCAACCTCAAGGTAAATTCATGCTGCGTTTCGACTGCTGTCGTTTGATGAAGGATATGAGTCTGATGATAAGTGGGACCTTCCTAGGAATTGTTGGTATCCCAACATACCATCCTTTGATTAGATATAATAATATAGAAGATATTATTTTCTACTAACTACTCCATTCATGCCCCTGTTCTGAATTTCACAGACGTCGCATGTACGACTATCGAGATCATGATGTGCTTTGTAATAGAGGTAGAAGATTCTCAAGGATATTTGTGTCTGCAGATGGGCACGACGGCGATTTCAATGCAATTGATTTCCCGATTAACTCTCATGGTTCATTATTCAGAGCTCTGTATGGTCTTATTCGTTTTTATAACTTGAACACTATCGTAAATTAATGAAAAATCCTGAGTAATGATTAATTAACTAATTCCATAGTTGATTGTCCTCATTGGAAGCGAACAGTCGGTATAACAGAGCTCTAGGTGGTGCCGAAAAATTATAGAAAATCGTCGCTATTTTAAAATAGGCAATGAAAAATCTAGAATACAAGGACAAGTTTTCAGGCTAGGGGCTTTTGAAAATGTTTTCCCCCTTAGAAGTGACTGACAATAACCAAAACATTCGGGGGACAACTATACCCCAAACAGAGCCGGTATCCCATATTTCATCAAAATTGGTCACGGAACTGGGCAAAGCGCCGCGTACGGCGTAAACGATAAATGGTAAACGTAAACCATCAAGTTTTGAGAGGTGATGCATTTTTTTCCTTGCTCGATTCCAAAGGTTCATTATCGAAAATAATAAACCAAAAGGATTTTAATTTAACTCATTCCTACCCCTTTCATAAACCGAGGTTCAAAGATCAGGTTTGATGAGCTGGTGTGCCTTTCAAAAGCTTCAATCAGCAGGGTGAGCGATGAAGGCCTTTAGATTCATCTCTCCAGTTCAATCCAGAGCTCTGAAATCCATAAGTTTGAAGATCTCTGGAAGGGATTGGGAATGAGTCGGGGGAATCAGATGTGCTGTGTGAGCTACAAAGCTAATTTCTCTCTAGCAATGAATTAGTGTACACAACCCCTTTTGAACATCACTGTGAGTTACAGAAAGGATCACAGAGCTATTATTATAAATTATTAGTTACCCGACTGTTGAGATCGCGGAAGTTGGAGAAAACCCTTTTATGTGTAAAGATTGTTATTGACAGAGAGAGAGAGGGAATAAAAAAATACCTTAGAATGAACTTGACATTATTTTATTTTACAGTAAATGATGAAGGACGATTTGAATTTTTTGTAGGACTAAAAACATTACGATTCAAAATTCATCTCACTTCAAATTTTTAAATTGTCAAAGAATATTTCGTTGTCCATATGTATTTCGACCCAATGATCGATTACAAATCATTCGTTGTAGAAGTAGGCAATAAGCACCATAATTCCATACACTACGTACTAACTATCATAAACGTGTAATTATCTTATAACCCTTCAAGAACTGAACAATAAATACTCAATCATACAAATAAATACGTTGAAAATAAATAGGATGTACAAAAAAAGCTATCCGATACACTAACTTAATCCCATGTCAGTTATTTGTCGTAGCGTTTCCTTCGATCAAGCCTGACAACATAGATGTTAAAACCTATAGTTTTAAAAACTACATTCTTTCCGTATTATCAAAATTCTAACTTATACTATTACGATGACTGCACTTTATACTCTGGAACGGATCCCGCAGAGTTTCCTTCAAGGGCTGATTTTCAGCTTAGATACTAAATACATCTTGTACCTTCCCGCAACGGAATTATATCCATATTGTTAATATTGTTTTACTCAAACAAATTCGTTTGACTCAAACAAATTCGTTTGAGTCCACCTTTTCCATCCTTCCTATATCAAGCAAGTTAATATTACTTTGATTAACAGACCTCAAAATTTGAAAACTATAATGTCGGTGAGATGGAGAATAGGATGGACAAAACGAAATTCATCAAATTTACAGATGAATGGTACCTTAAGTATAACAAAATTGGAAGGTACTTGAAAAAATAACAGGAAACGCTACACAAACAAAAAACAGTTCCAAAACCCGTGTCATGAATAAATAAATAATTTGACTAAACTTAACACAAGTAATACTATAACTAACACCCTTCTTACATCGGACTAATTTCCTCCAGTGAATCAAATGGAATGAAGAGCTAGCTTGGTGTGTGTTTCTTCAGAAGTAGCTAACATTTCATCTGGCAATGAAAAATTAAATGTGTCATGGATCGGTGCGAAGTTATGGTTGTGAATATCCCATTCTTATGGGTATTTGATTGGTAGTCTTAACTATCGATCATATGTTTGGTGATCCAGTAAGTATGTACCAGCATACCTCTATCCGATGTTATTGTTCATGAGTACTCAACTTAATACATACTCGTAAATATTATTACTCGCGAATAATATACTATGTGAGTTTTATCTCGTCAAATCTTACAAGAGAAATGAGGATTATGTAATTATCCAGCGGGTGGGGGTGGGGTAGGTACTTTATAATATAGACACACAATTTTAGCAGTAAACAAGTAAATTCTTACATTATCGGGATAGAGAGCCAGAAAGGGTGTTTGCCTTGAGTCCTTCTCGAAAAAATACTCTTTTTTGTAACCGCTTTTCTAAAATTTTTGGAGCTCAATCATAACGTTTATTACAAACTAGAATGGTAAATAACATTTCAAGACCAAAGAACGTAAGGACCTACTAGGCCAATTTCTTGAAAATGGAGAATGTGTAAGATCTTTTTAGATCTTGGAGAGAACCGAACGTGTAGTAATAGTCCATACAATATATTGGAATTTTAAGAAATGAACCGTCAAAGTCGAAAGAAACAAAACTGCCAAAACCCGCTTTTCATGATTTTTTTTTTATTTTTCACATTCTTGTTTACCGGTCTTTTGCAAAGACCTTTGGTCGTGAGGAAGCACGTCTTGAGATCGCTAATCTGCTCAATGGAAATCTATCGCTGACGAAACGATGCCCACAATTTGACCGGAAAATTTCTTCTAATGCCCCAACCTAAACCTAAATATGAATAATTCATTATGTAATATCCTCATTTATCCAGTCTTCCATTGATTCAGTGGAGGGAATCGTTCGGATTACAATACAAAATGTCTTTATCACGTGTATAATCCATATTGGTAGCGTTTGAGGTAGCGTCGCCTGTGTCGCACCAGGAGAAGCAGTGTTGCAAAGACGGCTGCGAGGAACAGAGCCCCAAGTGTCGCAAACACGAGCGCCACTTTAGGACCTGACATGCAGACCCAACCGTTCTCATCAAGACCTGGAAACAAGCAAAAGTAATGTATGTTATTTCAGTTATCTCCGTTTTTATTACAACTGATTACCATCTTCTATTTTTCTCTAGTTTTGAGGGTTAGATGAAAACCATAGTTTGCCTGTGCTCGCCCTGGACACCTCGTTCAACTTCCCTCCTACTTCTGAGGACCAGTTTCAAAATTACGTTACCTTTGCTATTTAGGAATTGATTATTTTCAATAAAAAAATTCACCAATTCATTTGAATAAGGTGCGGATACAAGGGCAATAGGGTTCCTTCAGCAAGGTTGAGTGTTTTGAAGGAAGGAAATGGTTTCTAAGAAAATCCACGTTTTATCTCATAAAACCAACGTCCTCCACTGCTTAGCAAAACTAGCTGATTAGTAATGAATACGCCGTATCACATGCAATTTACGGTACCAACTCTGTGTGATGAGGTAAAGCTACTAACTTAAATTTTTACCTACTTATAGGTATCTAGATTGAAATAAAAATTTAGCGAATAAATTAATTGAAGATGAAAGATAAAAGTCCAGTGCAAGCCCAGCTTTAAAATTGTCTTCTCGAAAGATGGAAAAATTGGAGAGCAGTAACTGCTGATACGGTGGGTTGTTGTAAGAAGTGACTTGGTAGTCCAGTTGCAATCCACAGTTTGAAACTGTTCCAATGAGGTTTGCTTGTTTCAATACATAACCTAACATTTTGGCACTGGATTTTGAGTAAACAGCAATGAACGTAAACTTGACGTCAAAAATGGAAATTCTGGCAATTGCTCAACAATCAGCGTCCAAAATCGACGAAAAGGTGTCCTCAAACTTCCAGCAAAACGAGGGCCTGTCGAATTATTGCCGTCAACCTCGCGTTAAATAAGAATACTTAACGGCATCGCAAGTGAAATGGGCGCTGCGGAAAATGGTGATACAGCCTTCTCAGCCCGGACGTTTTCCTTGCAAGACGAGCCTCGGCAAAAAGGCAACTAAGGATCTTTACCGTTAGGGAATGCCCAGGCCACTTTACTGACTAGAGTTTTTAGGAGAAGGAGGGAGTCTGCAGGGTGATCGATGAAAGATGGAAGGCAGAACTAATACCCCAATAACAAGGCACAACAAGTTCAGAGTCTCGGTATTGTCCACCTCAACAGAGTGGGGGCGAACCAGCAGTTTAGGTGCTATAGGAAGTGATTGGCCCCTGGGGTCTGCTTTTTTTCACCACCTTGAATGCATCTTCTTCTCCTTCGAGTTTTTTTAGTAATCGATTATCTTGACGGATTTTTGCATGTTTCTTCCTCGCTTTTCCTCAACACTAAGTATACGTTGCATTGGCAAGGAAGAATTCAAATTCTTTCAGAGCTTGACTAGGGAAAGAAACAATCTTATTATATTACTAGATAATTTTATTACTATTATATTACTTCTATTATATTACTTCTTATTATATTACTAGATAATTTTATTACTAGAGATGCAAATCTTGCACCAGAAGTATAATAATTTCACCATAGTTTCCTAATTTAAAAAAGTTCCAAAACGCTACGTATTTTGCATGTGGTTCCTTTTCTAGAAGAGTTTCCCAAGCTTGGAGGCTATTGATGTTGGACGTGGTCACCAGTAAACGATTGAACCTTTATCCATTGTAGAAAGTGAGACTCACACTACCTCAAGTCAATGGCGATAATCAGAAAATTCCAGAAGAGCAAGTGTCCTCGAAAGAAGGACAGAAAGATCTTCTGTGATCAATTGTTCCTCAAGATCTGTACGCTGTCAGACGATTGAGTTTTGGACTTGAAACGGAAAGTTTTTGTTGGAAAAGTCAGTTTATCATAGAAGAAATTAAACCTGTAAATTTTAGACGAATTGGTAACATTGCTCAATTCAACTTGTTCATCTTCTTATTTGACCCAGAAGATTGCAGTTGCTGGTTAGCAGTCCCCTCCGTGCCATGGGTAGCACGATGAAAACATGCTCACATAGGTGTGGTGGAAAGTTGCTTCATTGCCCTATTTAATTCCAGCGTCAAAGTATTCTATATTTTTATTATAGAATATAATTTATTTTTCATTTTATTATTCTATTCTATAAGTTATTCAAAATGTAAACTAATAAGAGGATGTCTTATTGCTTTGGGAGGAATGCATGATATTTTGGAAATAATTTTAAAAACTGACCAGTTCCCAGGTCAGATGTAACATGAAACTCGCCAAGCTCACACTGAACTTTCTGCCACCTGCTCTGCTCGCTTTCTCATAAGGGGCATTGTCAGTCTCCAACATCTGTCATCCTAGAGTGTTTCTTCTCAACCAAATCACAGATGTGGGGAAGTTTCCGTAACTTCCTCCAGGGACTGCATTGATAGATAGGTACTTGACTGAATAGGCGGTTGAATATCGAGGAGGATCAATGATCTGCCTTGGAGGTCCTGAGGTCAAATGGCCCCTCGGGTCCCCAAGACACGGGAGGAGGTTTTACAAAACAAAGCGACTTTTAATCGTCCGGGAAGTTGCTCGACGTGTTTTTGAGAGGGTGCGGTTTTGTCTTTGTCTTCAAAAGAGGGTATTGCACCTGAAAGCATTCGAATGAAAAAATGACGTGGAAATTGAGAAAAAGGGAGAGAAAAGAGAGTGGGAGAGAAGCTTGGAGGAGGTGAGGCGAGAGAATGAAGATTACCCATGACTAACTCGCTCGGCGACGGGCTACAAACAGTTCCTGAAACACTAGAGTTTGAAAGAAGCCCTTTTCCCACTCCTTGCATGCCATAAATTCGGCAGTTGATGAAGATCAAGTTCAGTTTTGGCATGTGACTTTGTGCCACCAAGTAAGTTGTTATGTTCGGAGAGATTATGAAGAAATAAGATTTGCTTGTTATCTCAATTTAACTTTTTTAATAAATGTTAAAGACCGCACTCATCTTCTGGAAAAAACCAAATGGTGCAGCAGTCTACGTACTAAATAAGATCTGAGTGCAACTCGCGGGTAACTGGCTAGTTAAAAATAATAAACGAAAAGAAAGCTTCCACAGAACTTTTCACCAAATCCGCTGCTCAGGTTGTGAAGATCAAGATTCAAATTTCGTTTAATGGATCGTCGAAGTGACATTTCGTCAGTTAACTCTGCATTGCCATCAATGCGTAATTTTAACGCAAAGGTATCTTGACATTCGAGGTGCTGCCGTTAGGGAGCTATCGTTGACCTACTATAGTTTACGTTGTAAGGCATGTAGAATTCAACAACCGAATAAAAAAAATTAAAAACATGTTTATTGAAAACAAGGGGATGAATATAAGCCGTTTTGTTGGCAATCCTGATTTTTAGCAAGTTTTTAAAGTGGGATACAAACCGTTTTGGAAGGAATTCATCTTGTGAAGTGAAAAGGCCTAATAGCAAAGATTCATAATCTGTGAAAAAACAAAAAGTGTAAGAAATGGATATAAGCCCGTTTGAAAGAAAACTCTTCAATTCTAGTTGCCATCCAGGAGCCATCGAGGAAGATAGCGCTCCAGAACTTCGTGTTAAGTAGAATTCATTCTTCCTAAAGTTAGTGTGTCAAAAATATGCATTGTTGGCAGGAAGGAGGTAATATTAACTTCTCTCTGCGTAAAAACTTCGTTTGGTTGGTGTAAGCGTGTAATCTATGTTACCAGTCATATTATGTGATTTAAAATAAAGAGAATTGTTCCATTCGGGCGTTTAAACATTATTTTCAATAGTTCTCCTCTTAACAATTTTTTAAATCAATCTTTCTGATGTTCACGGATTAAACACGCAATTTTGGCAATAACGGGTTCAGTACTAATACTGCCAAATCTGAATAAAAAAAAACTCGTTTCTTCAGGAATTTGTCAAAACCTTTGGTTTTATTCACAATGGAGTGTAATTATGGATCAGAAAACGTAATAACCTCAATTTGGCAAACTTTTGGATTATGTGGTTTCACTAGGTTCTTAATAGACGATTTATGCTCCGGGTGACATTGAATCTGCAATCGAAAGCATTACAAGCTACAAAGGGCTTCGGTTAGTTAAAACAGGTTTTGACCAATTTAAAATCGTCAATCGATGCTTCCATGCAAAGCTTTAAAGATCAGATTCCAGGTATCCAGTGTGCTTTGTCACGTCAGAATACTTAAATTTGTTCCACCTGAGCACACTGTCGTTCCGCGCATGATTAGAGAATCCCACTGCGCATGATTTGAAAGCCCGTCGTAGGTTATCACTTTACTCGTCTTTCCCTTTTGAGCGATTTAGAACAGCCTTCCGTGGGATTCCCATGGACTCATTCTTCAGCCACGCGACATTTACGCCCTATCCTCCTCGACAATGCTCAACTTCGTAACGCATTCTAGTCTAGGTGTCGGCATTCAGCGATTTATCACTCCGGACATTCCTTTTTCGGGATCCAACACAAATAAATCCCGTTCACAAACATTATGAGGGCAGCGAAAAAAGGATGAAGTCAGAAAAAATTGTTATGGACACGCAACAATACCATAGCAATGTTGTGGAGCCCTGTTAGACACACAGAGCTCTGGACGACCGTTGCTGGACCTCTTTCAACCCGGGAGCGGTTGGGAGATGGACTATCGGAAAAGAAGGAGGAATATGGAGGATAAAAGAACGATGAAGATCCTTCCAGGCTTGTGGAAAGAGTATTAAAAAAAAACTATTCAGCGGCCTCGAATGTTGAACAATATCTAACTGTTTGCTCTTTGCGTCGACCCACCTTTCTCCTCTAAAACACCCATATAAGTCCATTTTCAATTGCTGTATGAGGTGAAACTGTGGATACGGATTAGCAGCTTGTTCTGTTAAAGGAATGATTTCATGTGAGTTTCATCCTCAATCATCCTCATATTGCGGACTACCAATAATAATACCAACTCACCCACCGTAATGATTATCACTCACCTCACCGCCATTTATTATTATTACCCTACCGTGAAAATCCGAATTGGCGATTATCAGCTGGTTCTTTCATTTTGGACATTATTATTTCATCCCCATTTCACTCTTTAGAATTGTCTGAGTCTAAGAGTAACCAAAAGTTTTGGGGCTCAACCAGACCTCGATTGGAGCCCACAAACGATCATCAAAGACATAATGGGAAAAGTGTCACGTATGTTCGGAATTTGCGGTATTTATTTCGATTTTCGAATTCTACTTACCTTGATACGTGATACATCAAATTTTGAAATGGAGGGTCGAGGAGATATTTTTTTAATGCTTGATTCCAAAGGTTCGTTATTGATCATTACAGCATTAAAGCAAAGAGGGCAGTAGCAACTAAGAGGGTCGAAAGTGAGGGTTGTTGATGGAGAGTAGACGAGAAATGACCAGAGTCGTCAGAAAGGCCACCAAAAAATATCAACTCTTCGCGGTCGTGTCATTCTAAGCTATGGTCTTGAAAGACATCACGAAGTTATTTAGGCGCGGGAAGCAGCTCCTTCTGATAATAACAAGAAGAAGAACAAAGAATTCCTCAGAAGAAGCAGCACTAACTATTTCTCGATTAAGTTCTCGATCATCGCGCGATTCAGAAACTAAGGTAAGTATAACGATAATTATTGAAGTTGATTATTTATCTACAGTGTGAACTGTGAATTTATCTGAAGTGTGACAATCCGTTCGGTCCCTATTAGAACTAAAGGATTTGACTTACAAAATCTGAAATACGGTTGTGAATCGCTTTAAAAAAAATATGGGCGCATCAACCGGAAGGTCATAAGCGCCAAACATTATAAGTAATGTACATAATTAATATTTATGGTTTAGTCAAGTTGCTTGTCAGAATGAGAGTTCAAATTTCCTGAAATATGGATGAATACTTGAGGATCAGGAAGAGGTTCCGAAAACACTTGGAATCGTTTCCTAGGAGATGCGCAATATTTTTGGTGATTTCCAAAGATGGAATCAAAACTTTTGGGCATTCTGTGACAAGGTGTAGAACTGTTAGTTCGCAGTTATTGCAGGTTGGATTTGGGCTAGAGATGGGTCGCTCATTAAAGATCCGGCTCTTTGAGCCGGCTCTTTCAGAAGAGCGAGTGAACCACGGGTCAGTAAAAAAGAACCGCGGCTCTTCGGATCTTTTGAGCTCAGTGCTGGTAGTGTTCGGTGAAGATCGGTTCTTCAAAAGAGCGAGTGAACTGCGGATCAGTAAAAATGACAAATGAATCGCGGTTCTTCGATCTTTGGATCTCTTGAGATCCAGTAAAATAGATGAATGGCGGCTCTTCGATCTTCGGTTTTTTTGAGAGCGGCGGCTCTTCGTTCTTCTTTTGAGATCGGCAATGTTCGGGAAAATTAGGACCTCCTTTTCGTCAGCTCACTGTTGCCAACCCGTACGATAATTCCGAGGGAAAATACGATATGTCGATCAGACAATACAATTTTGCGGAATTGTATCGTACCACCACATGCATTATTGTATTTTTGTTCGTAAACTTTACCGTATTTTTCCAGTGTTTTCTGTGACCCACTTTCTGATTCTTTCCGTTGTTTTTTCTCCCTGTTTGATTTTTACATCATGATTTTTTGTGAGGAGCTTTCTGATACAAGTTCAAAAGGCAAGCAAAAGCACATCCTTATCTTACCATTATTATCAATATTGAAGCTTACGTACTTATTGGTTCGTTTATTCTCTTTCAACTTGGTTACCTTAATGTTCTTTGTTGAATAACATGATATAACATCAAAATGTTATATTATGAAAATGTTATACCTACTAAGAATTTTTTTTAATTGTGGTTTGTCATTAGAGGCATAAAAAAATGCAGATTTCATATAAATAAATATTTTTACCAAAAAACTGTATTTTTAAGTTTTACTTATTCATTGCTTTAATCGTGTTCATTTATTGTTTTTTGTTGATTTTTTGAAGGATTTGTTGAGCATCTTTATTGAACAACAGCGCTTTTTGGGTTATTGTTTTCAATAATGAACCATTGGAATCGAGCAACAGAGAAATTATTCCCTCTCGCCCTCAAAATTTCGTGGTTTAGGATTCAAGGTAGTGTAGAATCCAATAATCGAATAAACATTTTCAGGCAGAACTAAAATAAACCGTTGTGTAACAATTTGTAGCGTTTTTCATCGTATTTTCATCTCTACAATAAATACGAGCTCAAAAGAGCCAAAAAGAGCCACTGATCCGTCGAAAAGATCCGGATCTTTTGAATGAGCGGAGCGCTCAGAGCCGTTCTTCTTGGTGAACCGTTTTGCCCATCTCTAATTTGGGCAGACAGGAGGACCTAATTTCAAAAGAGACCGAATCCTCGTTCAAATTTCAGCTGACCAAAATGCGATTGTTGTTAGTTTCTTTGAGTTTTACTCAGTTTTGCGTCCTTAGCAACCAGTAAGTAATTTTCTAATGAATTAGAAAAGTAGTTTTCTAATTATGACACCTACAACTTTTTATTTCTTCGAATTAAGTGCTAAGCGTTTATTCCTACCAAATAAACTTGATTGTGAAGCGAAAATATAGTTGGTAGGTAGAGGCAATGGCAAAGCCTTGTTTTTTTGTAGGCGAGTGATCTACGTAGAAAAATATTAAACCCATGTCTAATAATTTATAGCGTGTTTATAATCCTATCCATGTTAATCAGGAAAACTGGAAAGCTGGAACGATCCATTCCTCGATCCCAGTACGAATTTCATCGGGGACTGTTTCGCCTGGACCTTCCACTCCTCCCTCCACTTGGTGACTTACCTCGGGAGAAGAAGGCCGCCAACGTACACATCATCTCACACCGAACTCACTCCATTCAACGTTGGTACGCCGATTTCAACTTTTCATTAGAAATATCATGCAATTGGTTTATAGAATTGTCACCTGTGCATTAAAAATGCCTACCTGCGGACGTGTGAAACGATAAAGACCTCACCGATAAAAACTCATTTTTCAATGTTTTTTCTCGGCCTCATTTTGGTTTTTTATTTTCAATAATGAACCTTTGGAATCAACCAAGAAATTTTTTTTAACCCCTCTCAAAATTTGTTGCTTTACGTTTCAAGGTAAGTAGAATCCATTTATCGAATAAATATTTGGCAGTCCGTCCGCCGTCCGCCGTACGCGGCACTTTCCTCAGTTAGCATTGACTAATTTTGATGAAATTTGGTATGTGGGCTCCATTTGGGGTTTAGTTGTGCCCCGAAGCTTTTGGTTGATGTAAGTCACTTCTAAGGGTTGAAACAAAAGGGTTGAAATTTTGAAAAAGCCTTAACTCGAAAAACTTTGATATAAAGGTATGTGATATAAAGGTATGTCCATCTATTTAAGGTAGTATTGATTTTTTAGAGACTACGCGGAGCCCTGTAGGACAAACCGTTCGCTCCCTACGAGAACTTAAGGGATGGACTTCCGATAAATCAGAAACACGAGTGTGAATCGCAAAAGAGACCTAATTTCCGTTCAAATTTTAGCTGACCGAAATGCGATCGATGTTCGTTTTGAACATGAAGAAAAATGTTGGTTGGTGGTAATAATGGCAAAGCCGTGTTCTTTACAGACGAGTGATCCATATAGGAAAACACTGCAAATTATTACACAATGGTTTATTATTTTTCTATGTAGATCACTCGTCTGCAGAGCCACCAACCATCCAACATGAAGAAAAACATCGATCGCATTTCGGTCAGCTGAAATTTGAACGGATGTTAGGCCTGGTTTGCGATTCACACTCGTGTTTCTGATTTATCGTACGTCCAACCCTCAAATTCTCGTAGGGAGCGAACAATTTGTCCTACAGAGCTCCGCGTGGTCTCAAAAAAATTCTAAAATTTCTATACTATCTTAAATTGACGGAAAAACAACACCTTTATATCAAAATTTTTCGAGTTAGGGCGTTTTCAAAATTTCAAATTCATTTTTCGACCCTTAGAAGTGACCTACACTAACCAAAATCTTCGGGGCACAACTAGATTCCAAATGGAGCCTACATATAAAATTTCATCAAAATCGGTCAATGTTAAGTGGGGAAAGTGCCACCTACGGCGTACGGCGGACGGACGGCCAAATTTTTATTCGATAGTACCTACTACGTACCTTGAAACGTAAACCAACAAATTTTGAGAGGATATTAAAAAAGTTTTCTTCTTGGTCGATTCCAAAGGTTCATTATTGAAAATAATAAACCATTGTGTAATAATTTGCAGCGTTTTTCAATCTAAAAAACGAAATCAGAAACCCAAGAAATGAGTAGTTAGGTACTTGAATTTGATAGAAGTTAATACGACGTTATTTATTACGTCAGTCAGTAATCTACCAGACTGGGTGGAATCTAAAACCCTCTGTTTTTGGAAGTTTTAAGAGTATTGGATTGTATGACACTCTTAATTCTACAGTAAGACTTAGTGACTTGAAGACTGATGAAGAGACTTGAATCAGGAGTGAAACAGAACAACATTCAATGGAGAAAAGAAATAATACGTTTCAGACCATTCTGAATCCTAATCCGCAAAAAATTATTAGTGTACAGACTACCTACCTACTGTAGTTGTAGTCATCTGCACTAGGGTCTTATTCTCCAACTGGTGTGGGTAGTTCTGGTTTACTCTACGCGCGAATATATCTAGTTGTGCTTTACCTAACTGAAATTCTTGCACTTTCCCTCTGAAAGGGAGGTTAATGCTAAAAGCTGAAAAAACTTGAGTTTTCGAATTTTTTGTGTACGTACTCCGTCAAGGCCTCAATTTGCAATAATCGATTAGTGTGGTTATTGCTTTCAAGTCAACCAAGGTAGCATTGTTTTCACTTTTGAAGGTTAGAAAAAATACTCTCCAAAATCGAAATTCTTCCTCAACAATTTTTTGTGTCTGCAAATCCTTCCGTGTACCTGCAAAGCCTTATAACGGGCATAGACAAGTTACAGATCATCGTTAGCCAATACCCATGCGTCAACGTGAAATCCTTGTATTACTTCCATTCGATTTCGATGGGATTTTGAAGGGTTGAGTGGTTGAGACTCCGGATTCCCTATTAATATCATCGTTAAGTTATTATAAAATCTGTAGGATAGTTAGTGGTAAGTACTCGGAGATTAGTTAAGAGATTCTACTATGCATCGGATCATCTATTGGTTCTTCAAGGACCGCAGAGCCATATAATAATAATCGGATCATCTGTACAATCTGGTTATAAAGGCCATAACCACTTGGTAGATGCTTTTGTTTTATTATTTGTAATAGTAAATCGTCGGAATCGATCAAGAAAAAAATGTTTAACACCCCTCAAAATCTGATGTTTACGTCTCAAAATACATACGTAGAATCCCAAAATCGAATAAAAATGTTTTCTATCTAGTTGTGCATTACATAACCAGCATTGTTGACTTTTTCTTGTGAACAAAAGGTTAATGCTGAAAAAAAACTCGCGTTTTCGAAAAATTTAGTTTTTCTTAGTCACCATGGACAGATTTTGATGACATTTGATATAATATATCATATATTATATAATATATCTTAATATATATCATATATTATATAATATATATATCATATAATATATGATATAATATTATTATATGAGCTCCATTTGGGGTCTAGTTGTGCTTCGAACCTCCTAGTTATTGTCAGTCACTTCTAAGGGGGGGTAAATGTAAGGGGTATTTTATTTAGGGGTAAATTAAGGATTGACATTTTCAAAACCCCCTAGGTCAAAACATTTTGTTATAAAGATATTGTTTACCAGCAATTTAAAATAGGATTTAATTTTGGTTTGTTATTTTCAATAATAAGCCTTTGGAATCGAACAAAAAAAAAACCTTTGAGCAATGATTTGCAGCGTTTTAAAGAGCTTTGAAGGACCAACCGTTCGCTCCTTATTGAGTTCCTAAGTAGGGACGGATGATAAGAGTAACAATTGCAAATGAACGTCCACTGACAGAATCAGGCTTAATCTCCGTTCAAATTTCAGCGATCTGTGTTCGTTTTTTCGAATAGAGTTTCATGTCACTCAGTCGTGCTTCCTTAGCAACCAAAAACCATGTCCGTTATGGAAGCACCCTCTACTCTCCAATAATTTAATACCTAGTACCTACTACCTATTAATAATAAGTAGTACCTACTTCCCGTCAAGCCTATCGTTGATCTTGCTCGATAATATTGCTGATAGGTAAATAGTAATTATGTTAATGTAAAAGCCTTTTTTTTTGCAGACGTGGGATCTTTACAGAAAAATAATATACCATTTTGTAATAATTTGCAGCGTTTTGGTTTATTATTTTCAATAATTAACCTTTGGAATCGACCAAGAAAAAAAAATTTTCAACACCCCCTCAAAATTTGATGGTTTACGTTTCAAGGTACGTAGAATCCAAAACTCGAATAAAAATTTGGCCGTCCGTCCGCCGTACGCGGCACTTTTGCCACTTAGCATTGACCGATTTTGAAGAAATTTGGTATGTAGGCTCCATTTGGGGTCTAGTTGTGCCCCGAAGATTTTGGTTGATGTCACTTCTAAGGGTTCCAAAATGAATTTTGAAATTTTGAAAACGCCCTAACTCAAAAAATTTCGATATAAAGGTATTGTTTTCACTTCAATTTAAGATTTTATAGAATTTTTAGAATTTTTTGAGACCACCTGGAGCTCTGTAGGACAAACCGTTCGCTCACTACGAGAATTTAAGGTTTGGACGTACGATAAGTCAGAAACACGAGTGTGAATCGCAAAAGAGGCCCAATCTCCGTTCAAATGATAGCTGACCGAAATACGATCGATGTTTTTCTTCATGTTGGATGGTGATTATTATTTTTACAGACGAGTGATCAATATAGAAAAATGATAAACCATAACCATAGTGTAATAATTTGCAGCGTTTTATTAAGCGTTATTTATATTAGGGAGCTAATGTTATGCTAACGTTATGCTGTCCCAAATGAACACATTTTTGTATCTGAGTATTCTATTCCCAGTTTACAAGAATGTTCATCAATACTTTGATTTGTACAATACAATTATAGAACTTCTTCATTCTTAACTTTTAGTAACAGTATGAGGGATGTGTGACAACAGATTCATGTGAAAGTAATGGCTGTATACGCTCCTTTAAAAAAGAAACGGACCAGAAGAATAATCGAATAATGAAAATGTGAAATAGAAGATGCTCTTGATTCATACAATAGAGCTATTGACACAGATGGGGAATAACTTTCCCTACTGGAAATGTAAATTCAAGCATACGGAACTGCAATTGTCGGGTACCTGTAGTATGGAAAAAACGTTCTTATAATATTGTTTACGGTCTAGTACATTATAAGAAGCATTTTTTTTTGTATTCTACGCTAAATTGATGAAACGATGTACTTATTTATTCTCATTCACATAACAATAATTTCTATAAGGAACCCATGTTGAGAGAAAACGTAAATTAATATGGAGCGTTAAAACACACTGTTCTTATAATGGGGGGTGCGCCTTGATTTTTTTAGATTTTTAATCGAAAGTAGACTACATCCTGAGAATTTTGGCACTTTCGCCTTCTAGCGTGAGTAGATCTGTTTCTATGATTTTTCAAAGTTTCGACCGTTTATGACGTCACGCGCCCCTCTCGCCTGGGCGGGACCCCCCAGCCCACTGTGACGTCATAAACGGTCGAAACTTTAACAAATCATAGGAAAAGATTTACACACGCTAGAAGGTCGCGGTTGGTACCAAAATTCTCAGAATAAGGTCTACCTTAGATTAAAAATAACAAAAACCAGTTTTTCCTACCCAGGCGCACACCCTATTCAAATTATACTCAAGTGGCTAAAATTTATATAGGAGCTTCATGTTATTTGATGGGGTGGTATATTTTTTTTAAGATCAAAAAAACATTGATACATTTTTGACTAGAGAATAGCTTGACAGATCTGCTGTAGACATCCTCAGGCTTATCGAATGATTACAGATTATCCATCTCTTCGAACTTGACTATTCTCCTTCAACTAAGGCGACTCACAAAAATTCCTCTTTCAAAATAAAGTTGGTAGAACTTTAAGCAATTAGTCGATGTAGGTGTATATGGGATCAATGTTACAGACGAAAAAATTGTTCAGATTGGCTTGTAGACACTTCCCTATGAAAATCATAGCCCCGGGCCTGACAAACATGAATTTCCTTGTAAAAGCCATAACTTCCACATTTTCCATCTGATTTCGATGAAATTTTCAGGGATGTTACAGATTAGGGTGTTGATGAAAAGCAAGCTCTATGAAAAGCAATGCCTCCGGATGGATAGTAGCCTCTGGGCATGCGCAAATGTGAATTCCTAACAACAGCCTTAACTTTCTTGAATTTTACCCGAAGGCTCTAAGCAGTAAGACTAGGAGCGAAGGCCCGAGTTATTTATGTTTATTGTTGTATAATTGTTACTGTTGTATTTTGAATAAAACTATTACTTGAAAAATTTACTATCGTCTCTCTGACAGAGTGAATTTAAACGAACTCAATATTTTTTACTGATTGATTATCTGTCTCTAAAATTGAAGGTGAAGTGCTTGAAGTTAAGAGATTATGAGACTTGACGGAATTTGGTTTCTGGTCTACACAAAACCAGTTTACCGAGGAAGTGGCGTTGGAGATATTAGCTTTTGGTGAACACAAAACCAGGTTAATGGATTGGTAAATTGAGGTACTATATTTGCCTAGGTGAATGAAATTGATTTCAAGAAAAAGTCGCTTGTTAAGTTTTTAAGATGGTATTATGGTATGAGTTCGTGGAACAGCCACAAGGGTAGGTATATTATAGACTCTTCCCTTTCTTTCCGAAGTACGCATTTCTGAAGGGCTTGAAAGGTAGAGGGAAGGACGGGAGTGACTGGCGCTTATTTGAAAAGTCAGCATTCCTGAAGTTGGAGGCACATTTATTTTGTTTACTGTTACCATCTACTGGGTTCATTTTACTGGTGATTTTATCATCCAGGAGGGGTGAACGGACCTCTTTCTTGTAACACCTCTTCTATACATGGCTCTTACGACGTAGGTAGGCAATTTTAGTTGAATGCTAAAATTTATGGGTCTTATCCAACGTATCCCCGGAAAAATTGATGTTACTAATTAGCCTCATCTGAGGTAGAAATCTGCTAAGCGGCCATTTTAAATTCGTTCTTATCCCAGGCAAGATGGGATTCTGAGAGGTGGTATCTTTCATTTGGGACCCTTTTCATTCATGCCTCCAATGAGGTGTAATCCCCCCCCCCCGGTCATATGAGCCTGATTATCATTTTGATTTGATAAATATTTCATTATAAACCTCTGTAAAGTTCGTCCCTAAAATCGTGATGCAACATCGCAATCACTTTTTGGTAGTAGTAGTTTTGCCTAGTAAGACGCACCTTGATCATGGAAGTAGTTGGAACATTTCAAAGGGGTAAACCCTTTGTCTTGGATGAGGTAATAAAATTTGCAGATAAGGACAGCTTCGTTTGCTACGGAGGAAGGGATAAAGACTGAAACTATTTCTGGTTCTCCACAATAACAATGGTGGAATCTCAATCAGGATTGGTTCAGTGGTTTGGCCGTCCTTAGGACCTCGGATGAGATGGACATCCCAGAAGGGTTAAACAAGATAAGGGTTGGAAGATGCTGAATGAATTTACCTTGAGGTTGAATCTGAGCTTCTTTTCTGAGATATCCAAAATCTATGTTGGGCGCTGTAACTTCCACGCTGTTGTAAAGTTCAACCAAGTCGAGAATTGCTTCGTCCTGAAATGAATACGTTGCTAAAAATACATTTACATTTTTAACGGGTTTTATGGTGCTACAGTTCAGTTCAATGACAATGAGCAGTGAGCTAGGAGTGACTTAATTTTTGGTTTATTATTTTCAATAATTATAAGCCTTTGGAATTGAGCGAGAAAAAAAAAATTTAACCCCCCTCAAAATTTGATGTTTTACGTTTCAAGGTACGTAGAATCCGAAAATCGAATAAAACATTTTCCGTCCGTCCGCCATACGCCGTACGCGGCACTTTTCTTAGCAACCCGGACCGATTTTGGTTCAAATTTGGTATATGGGCTCCATATCGGGTCTAGTTGTGCCGCGAAGCTTTTGGTTGATGTCAGTCACTTCAAAGGGCTGAAAATTAAGAGTTGAAATTTTCAAGAGTGCTCTAGCTCGAAAACTCTCGAAATAAAGGTATCGTTTTTTCACCAATTTTAAATAGTATTGAATTTAAAATTTTTTTGAGACCACCCGGAGCTCTGCAGGACAAACCGTTCGGTCCCAACAAGTACTTAAGGGGTTCCCTTCGATAAAACACAAACACGAGTGGGAATCACAAAAGAGGTCTGATCTCCGTTCAAATTTTATCTGACTAAAATGCGATCGCTGTTCATTTCTTCGATTTGTATTCAGTTTTGCTTTCTGAGCAATCAGTAATCAAATTTCCGTATGAAGCTTTCTATTTTTCGAATCGAGTGTGAAGCGTTTAGTTCTTCCTAATAAACTTAATTGTGAAGGTGTGAAGGCAGTATGGTAGTACCTACCAATGGTCAGTAGATAAAAAAAGTTAATAGGTAAAAAAAAGCTGCAAATCATTGCCCAAAGGTTTATTATTTTCTGTATAGATCACCCTTCTGTATAGATCACTAGTTCTCCATCAATAGCACCTACCACCATCTGTATTCTCCCAAAGGCTCTGTATTCTCCCTCTCAATTTCCATTTTTCTGCTTTCAATAGGAATGAAAATGGCTTCGGAGATCACTCAGCTGATCAGTGCTCTTCCAGGCGTCTCCAGCATTCGAGATGATCTTCTTCACTCTTCAGATCTCTGATCAGCTGAGTGAGCTCCGAAGCCATTTTCATTCCTATGAACGCAGGAAGCTGGAATTTGAGAGGGAAGGTCAAGGGAGAATACAGATGGTGGTAGGTGCTATTGATGGAGAAGGGTGATCACTAAGGCATGCAGTACAGCACCAATCACAGTACAGCTGTACTCATCGCTGTACTTTGGCCAGTACAGCTGTAGTACAGCAGTATTACCTAACACAGGAAAAAAAATTAAGGGAAATCCGAGGGGAAATCAAGGAGGAAAAAATCATAGGCATTATTATATTCTTTTAAAAGTGAGGTTTTGAAAGTTGTTTATTATCAAAAACGGTACATAGTATAGGTATTTGTGAAAGCAGCAGAGTATTTCATTTTTGAGAGAAATATGCTCGGAGCAAACACAAATTGCTCAAAGTGTCGCCTTTCAGGGAGCATCGTAAGTTAGTCAACAAATTCCCCGCGGCAGAGAACGCCCTTTCTGATTCAGTGCTTGAAGCTGGGATGGTTTTGATTGATTTATATGCAAGGGACAGCAACTTTCCATGGATCCCTGTGTTTTCGTATGCCGCAATTTCATGTTTAATGGCAGAACTTAGTTGTGAAGTTGATTTTGGAGTACTGATACTGATATCATCAATATTTCGGGGTTGATATTTACTTTTCAATTTTCGGTCGAGCTCTTCTTTTACCGAAATCTGTGATGTTCCGGGTGTATCAAGCATTTCAGCGGCTTCCCCAGATTTCCCTTCGACGTGGAGAGTTTCAGGGTCGTGGTCGATGTTTGTAGAAATAGTAACCCTTTCCAGCAATGCCACAAGTTCTTTCTTTAGCACGCTTGCCTTGGGAAGCAGAAAAGTGGGATCGCCTGACTTTTCAACACGGTCATTTTCGTAATCTTTGAAATTCTCGAGATACAACATCAATGCGGTCAGATTGGTGCGCCTCTGAGAGATTCGAAGCCGAAGTACCTCCACTACATTTTTGGCGAGATTTGAGCGTTGTGCCTCCAACTTGTCGATGACAAAACGGAATGTGGTTTCCGCTGTAGCGAGAGAGGCATCTCTTCTGCAGAGCACTTCGACAGCAGCTTTTAGTGGTTCCAATGTATTAGTGATTTGTGAAAGTGTGTCCCACTCTGCTTTAGAAAAATTTATGTATTCTTTCACATCAATGAGTGATTTAGAAATCGAGGTTTTGAGCAGTAGGAATCGCTGCAGCATGTCGACTAAGCTATTCCAGCGAGTCTTACAGTCGAGAATCAATTCCCGCTCTTTCTCATGCTCTTCAACAACATATTTTTGTAAGATTTCGTTTTTTGTAGGAGACTTCCTGAACTTTCTAACATCTTTACGAACCTTTTCAATCAATTCGAGGTAGTCGGGAATAATGTCAACTTGACCAAGAGGTGAAGATGTAGTGCACACTACCGGCCCATATTCTTCGTCATCCTCTTCATCCTCTTCTTCAGTCACAGTCGGGTCAAGGGTTTCCTCTGGAAACGTAGGTATGTCAGAGTCAGACATTTCAGTCGGTTCCGTGCTTGTTTTCTTTTTATACAAAACATCGATTACTGCGAGTTGAATGCCATGCACGAAGCATAACTGGTGTAGACAAGGCATCAGACCACCTACTTTAATCATTACTGAAGGTCCATCTGTGCAAATGGCAACTATGTCCTGTTCCAAGGTTAGGCCGAAGTTTTTGATATGCCCATTGACTGTTTCAACGCAAGCTTCAGCCGTAAACTTGCCATGGATGGGCACAAGCCCGAGGTTATAAAATTTTTGTGTCCCACAAACCACATTTATGTTCATGTACCTCTTATTATTCCTTGAGGTCCATTCATCAAATACGAGGGAAAATCGTGAACCATCTTTTCTTAAGCGAGCAAATTCATCAACAAAGCTCCTTTTAACAGTTTCCGCTAAATTCATAACCATTGATTTAATAGTGGTTGGTGAATTTGGTAATTTATATCCACTCTTTATGAAGAGACGTCGTAGATCTTCGGATGTACAAAATTTGCTGAAGGCAAATCCATCTTTAGCTGCCATTCGGGACACTATTACCTCCACTGAATTCTCACGGGAGAAAAATTGTGGCATTTTTCTTTGAAAATCTTCCGTTTTTTGAACCACTTTCTTAGATGATAAAGGCGCTACACTTGAAGAGGCGGCGAAATCAATTTTGTGCACCATTCTAAGATGTTTCTTAATTCCAGTAGACGATCTATTGGCAACAGTCAAGTCTTTTTGGCAAATACTGCACTTAACCTTGGTTTTGTCATTACCTTTGATGAAGTATTCCCACACGTTCTTCTTCAACACCTTCTCATGTGGTTGGTCGTCTGAATCTGAATCCGACATTTTTGCAAGAAAATTATAGTAAATAATCGAGTACGAAGAACAATAACTCGTAGCAAAACAATAACATCATATCAGGAAAAAACTGCTAGGAGGTAAACAAAGAAGTGACTGTGAATCACGCAAATTTCGCAAGAAGGGGGAGGACGGATGGGGAAGCGCATACGCCTGATGGAGTTTTGGAGGTAAGGGGTAAACATAACCAAGCTTAGTAGTGGACTTTGTACATATTATGAGGTCGATGCCGCTCTGCCAAAGCGTGATTCACAGAAATGAAAAGAGGGTGCTGTACCGCCAGTACAGCTGTATTTTGGGGCGCTGTACCTCGGTACAGCAGGGGGGCAAAAAAGGCGTTGTACTTGCTGCATTTACAGCTGTACCAAATGCTGTACTAGATGCCCTAGTGATCACCCTTCTATACAGAAGGGTGATCTATACAGAAAATAATAAACCTTTGGGCGATGATTTGCAGCGTTTTTAAAATTTAAAAATATATTTAATATTGGTTCCAAAGCAGTCGTGATAGAATAAAGTTGATGCTCTAACATCTAGTACAGTCAAAACTTTTCTTAAATATCTTCTCCCTACACAATTAACCATATTATCAATTTCTATTCCCCTAAAAAATGTTATTAACAAAAATGAAAAGCTTCAAATGATCAAGAATCCAAGAACCAAATCAATTGAAGGTACCCACAAATTTGGGTTAACGTTGTTTAGGTGGTGGGAACTTTCTGACAAAATAAACTTGATTGTTAACCCAGAGGAATAATAAAAATAAATTATTGTAGGTACCCTCTAATAATGGAAAAGCTGTATTCTGTAAAGATAACTCTGTGCAGAGAACTTCCTACTACGTACCTGCCAACCAGATTTATTTTGACAGAAAGTAGCCTAGGTTCGCAGGTTGTCACGTATTATTCTGATTGGTTTCACAATGAACACTCATTTAACGATGGTTTATAGCTGCCCCGCGCCTCGCCAGGGGGAAAGCCCCCTGGACCCCCGGTTACTTCTACTTACATACTTCGGACGAAATTATTGAAACACAGAATGTGTTTTAGCTCACGCGTTTCACATAATTTTGCTACTTTCCTCCCACTAAATCAGAATCTTTTATAATCACCACGTCATAATAAAATATCGCATAGGTTACACCAGGCTACATGATCCTTAGTTCCGTATCGTCGATAGCCTTTTAAAAAGTCAGTCTTCAGATAGGAAGGTATTTTATAGTTTTATTGAGATTACAACATTATTTGAAAGAACCCCATAACATATGGTTAACTACGATTAGCTGTTTTGACTGTTTTCGACTCAACATTCGAAACTGACTTTTCGGCACGAAGTTTCATATCTTTTCGATTAAAAAAAAATAATATCACGTTAAGATACGCCAGGTTACACGATCCTTAGTTCCGTATCATCGGTATCCATGTTGTCGTCCCAGATTTCTTAGCTTTTTTGGCTAGTTAGTCCATGGCTAAAACACATTCTGTGTTAATAATAAATACCTTAATGTTAAAAGTTTTTAAACTAGGGAGTTTTGGATATTTTATCCTAAATTTTAATCCCTCAGAAGTGACAGACAGTAACTAAAAACTTCGGGGCACGGCTAGATCCCAACTGGAGCTGATATAGATGATTTCATCAAAATCGGCCCATGGGAAATTTTTTATTCGTTTGTTGGATATTATAATTTGGAGTGAAAGATACTAAGTCCTTGGTTGTATTAACACAATGTATTCACACTAATTATAAAACACAATGTTATTATCGGAATAGTCAAAACCGGAATGGAATTTTCCTCGAGTCCACACAATCACCTGTTGACAGGTTGACACCTGTTAGTGATTGAGTGTAGTATCTCTTCATCCAATATTGGATTTTACGTTGAACCTTGAAAGAACCAAAATTTGAACCATAAAATTTTGAGAGGGGGTTAACTTTATTTTTGACATTTTCATGTCTTTCATATGGCACATTAAAAAAAAATCGTCACGAAATTTGATGCGACGAAATTTGTCCCAAGTCGCCACAATGATGATTATGACCATCAGAAGTGAAGTTGTTAGGTACTTTACAGGTAGGTACTTTACAGTTAGGTAGGTACTTTACAGTTTGATATTACCAGATCAGCTGAGTCGAAAATCGAGCTCCCAGATCAGCTGAGTCGAAAATCGAGCTCCCAGATCAGCTGAGTCGAAAATCGAGCTCCCAGATCAGCTGAGTCGAAAATCGAGCTCCCAGATGTCTCGGGAGGGGAGGGGGGGGGGGGGGCATGAAAATGTTTCAATGTGTTGCAGACTCGTATGCAAGCGTTTTCAATAATGAATCATTGGAATCGACAAACAGAAAAAATTTCAACCCTCCTCAAAATTTGATGTTTTACGTTTCAAGGTAGGAAACTACCCCTAACTGCAGAAAAAAAACTAATTGCAGAAAAAAAAACCTACCCCTAAATGCAGAAAAATGGTCCCCTATATAATACGTAAATGTTAACGTGGAAAAAAACACGGGAAATCCTCGAAATTTCTTGCTCAATTCTGAAGGTTTATTATTGAAAGAATTAAACCAAAAGCCATTTAATATCAAAATAATTTATGGACCAATGGAAACGTGCATCGATAATTTAAAATCCTGCCTTCCACTCAACTGTAGCAAGATTCAAGATTTACATGTATATTCCTCTGAGAACCTAACCAAAACTCCTGTGTGAGGCAGGAAAAGTAACCACTAACCCGATCTAAGCTCATTTTCTCTTGATTGAGATTTCAGAAGAGACAGATAATTGTTTGGACTGAGATACTGTTCGGTCTTCATTCCGGTGAGGGATTTTTGATGCAAGCAATGACTAAACACTGCAATACAAGGAGTCTTCGTCACCTTTAGGTGTCGATTACACCATAAAACATTATGATATAATTAGATTATGTCATTAATATATTTATGTTTTTAAGAAATCCGTTCCACTTACTTGAAAATCTCTGCCTCCTCGGGTTGAGTTGATGTCTTCGGAACAGTTAAACTGGAATACGCATGAAATTATTATTATTGCATTTAGATGGTGGATGATCTTTCTTCATTAAAGACACTAATTCTGAAGGGCCAAAAATACATTTCTCCAGACTCCGGAGCAATATCATCGTCAAAAAATAAAAAAAAGGTTTATTGATTTTCTATATAGATCACTCGTCTGCAAAGAACACGGCTTTGCCATTGTTACCACCTCCCAAAATGAAGAAAAACATCGATCGCATTTCGGTCAACTAAAATTTGAACGGAGATTAGGCCTCTTTTGCGATCACACTCGTGTTTCTGATTTATCGTACGTCTAAACCTTAAATTCTCGTAGGGAGCCGGTTTATTATATAGGGCTCCGAGTGGTCTCTAAAAATTCAATACTATCTTAAATTGTTTTTATATAAAATTTTTTTGAATTAGGGCGTTTTTAAAAATCTCAACCTCTATTTTTCAACCCTTAGAAGTGACCAACATCAACAAAAATCTTCGGGGCACAACTAGACCCCAAATGGAGCCCACAAACCAAATTTGATCAAAATTCGTCAATACTAACCGAGGAAAGTGCCGCGTACGGCGTACGGCGGAAGGACGGCCAAATGTTTATTCGATTTTTGGATTCTACTAAGTAGAGTCTTACCTTGAAACGTAAACCAACAAATTTTTAGGGGGATTAAAAAACAATTTTTCTTGGTCGATTCCAAAGGTTCATTATTGAAAGTAATAAACCAAAAAGGTACCTACATTTATAATTAGGTTTTACTTATAATTATGCTCAGTAAGAGACAGCCGGTTCTAAATGGTTCTACAGATTTACAGTCCAGAGTGGGCTTTGTCCTCCTCTATGTCATTTCCCCAGCCTGTACGATTTTGAGCTGTTGTCATTGATTCATAGCATTTAAGACCAGCCAGTACTTAGTGATAGGTATTTGAGATTGGCAAAATCATTGTATTTATAATAATGTACTTATAATATTAATTGAAAATTAATAAGATATTATTTCATGTGAGTTGGCACCTATATTATTGATATAGGTTCACATATATTAACATAGTATTTACTATTATTACGTGTTACCCAATTTTCAATTACCCCACTAAATCACAAATTTACTACCATTCTGCGGATCACTTAATAGTACCATTTTCCAACCGTCCCAAGTGAAAGAGGACTAAAGCAAAGAAACTTGATGTAGCCTACTTAATTAATTTACTCCCTTCCTATATCGGCCTTCAGGTTCGAATAGCACCCTAGTGTCATTTATTTGTTGTATATAAAGCTTTTCACTTCATCCATATTTTCTCTAATCTTCCTATAAAATATGTTTTCTGTCAACATTTTCGATTCAACTATGAAGGATTTTATTCTATTGGCTGTGGTCATTTGTAACGTTAGTGATGTTGACACCTATTAGGATTAACAAATAAAACATCCTGGTTTGTAGAAGTTCTTTTAAACAAGCTACTTTTTTTTTTGCTTATTCTGGTGAGTTATTTTTGTTGGCCTTATTCATGCCAAATGAAGATGATAACGGAAATAAATTCGCTGGAGATATTTACATTATCCACTGGGTATCAGGCTTACCCATACTATCGCTCCGATGAACTCTACGTTATCTTCAGGGACGTTTCCACCAACGTAGAAAATGACTTATAACTTTTATAACTATTTTATAAATTATTTATATGTTTATATAAATATTATTTATATACAAAATGATTTATTTTTATACATTTTTATTATTTTATAATTTTATAAATTGTATCTTTTCATTATGGCGACAGCTTTGGATTCTCAGATAGACTCTCTCAGATAGATTCTCAGATCAGTGAGTTTAACTACCAGGAAAGATGGTTTAAATCGAGATAAGACCTGGTTGAACCATGATAACACAACTCTACTTACCTAATACGCGTTGATGAAACCTGTTCTAAATGTCTATCAATAATTTGCACCAAACGGCATTGGGTACCGGTTTCGTTTTACGATTATTGACGAAACGAGACGTTATTTTACCACTTGGAAAACTATAATCATTTTCGTTTTCTCACAGTGTTTTTCTGGGACATTGCTCCCTCTTGAAATGATTTTCTTGAAGGATTGCACTTCTAAAAGCCTGTTAGAATTCTTTAAGCAAATTTCCAACCTAACCGAACTTTTATACGAAGTAACAGATATCGAACAGTTAGATTTTGCGCATGTCAGTGCTTTAGATTGTTCCACATAGGAGCTAAGATTCTCATACGCTAGCTATATTGATACTATCAGGTAATACGTAGGGCTTTAACCAACCTCGGGACATTCTCCTGAGCAGATCATGAGTATGCACTTATAGTGAACGAGCTGAGAGTCAGGGAAGGAAAAGGCAGGGAATGCTGTTGCCCAGTGGCCAGGGCTGACGATTTTGAAAGACGGCAAAAGCTGTGGGTCCATCGTGCAGCCTCTTTCGTCTGTTAAAGCTTGAACTCCTCCTCGACCATCTTCTACTTTGCACTCGACTGGTCTGGCTGACATGCCACCTTCAACCGAAAGCAGACATTACAAACAATGTGATTAGAGAATAAAATAAAAACTAGTGAAGTACAAACTGAATTTCATCCTTACAGTACCTGAGATGAAAAGGCTAATCTGCCATTGCTGGAGTGTTTCTAAAATGCCAGATAACTATGAAAAGCCCCATTTCATGATGTTTGCGAGCGAAAAGGAAGGTTTGAGTAGGAATTATTCCCAATAAGTAAGAAGACCACAATACTCTCCTTGGATGAATCGTAAAGTGGAAGAAGAGCCTGGATCACCGAATAATTTAATGTAAACCTACGTCATAATTAAATATACCTATCTACTGTTGTAAACGCTGGAGACTCTAGAGTAGGTATGACAACATCAACGGGAGTCGGAATGGAACTGGTACCTACCTTCTCGTAGTCAGTGTAAACAAATACACTGTATTCAATACTGTAAAATTCGTACTTTATAATTATACAAACACGAACGAATCTAATCTTCAATTAGATATTTTATTGATTCAAGTTGATCAAATCACAAATTACATGTTTTATTGATCTCATTCAAGAGGTTCCTTTGGCATAGTTTAATATGACGATTTGAGTGATAATGGAGAGGAAAGAGTCTCGTTTACGTTATATACTATCGACTTGAAGTAAGTAACATTCGACTCTGCATCGAATTAACCTCTTCAGACCCCATGGGTTGTCTACAACCCATAACTTTGCTTGCTGCTTTGCATAACTTCTCTATCCTTTGCAAAACGGTTGGGAAAGCTCGATAATGTGTTTGTATCTTCAGACGCAATTCGGGAAGACGAGTTAGGGGTTAGGGATAGGTTAGAGATAGGTTTGGAATGGGCTTAGGATGGGTTGAACCAACCATCTGGATGGTTCACTTGTGCCTGACTAAAAGTCGAATTTCTCCAGCCAGTTCCACTCAGTATGAACCAGTATTTTCACTGGACTGTGAAAATAAGTATAGCTTAGTTAGTTCAGTACTTAGTTTATTTAGTTTTCAGTAGTTTCTACTTCTTGATTCGTGATTTGGAATTTTTCCCAAACTATGATTTTTAGTGCCTCACTTATGTGGGCTATGAATGTCGATTTTTTCTGCTCAAAGTTTAATAAATAAATAATTAATTTCAATCAAATTTTATTATTCACTCCCACGCATATTTTGTGATTGATGGAACCTCTCAAATTTTGGTTACACGGAGACCCGGTGGGTCTTATACAACCCAATGACCCAATAAAAACAAAAATCTGAGAAAAATCATGGATCATCCCTAGGCTTCCCTTAATCAGTTTCAATCACCAAAATTATTATATCTTGGTCAGATTTAAATGGGGACTGAAGGGGTTAATAATACATAATATCTATGATGAATGGATCCTGAACAGTTTGTCTTTTCAGTGCGTTCTGTTATGACTCTACAACCAACTGTTGATGAGTCGTTATTTGGTCCACCTATCTCTGCAATTGCGCCAATGAAGAAGCCTAATCTAGTTAAACATCTGCCTGACGTCTAGTGAGTGGCATGATTCCTTTTTCTTGACACCAGTGGTAATCACTTACATTCTGAGTCAATAATGAACCTCGCTATTCAACACACAATCGAATTACACTTTATAAACTTTCTTTAGACAAATATTTCAGAACGTTATAGCAACCAATGTAAATTATTATGTAATCAATTGCCATATAGAGACCCACGTCACAATATCTTGAACAAGTACACTTGAGATAGAGATGTGTGAAACTAATTTACTACATCTACAGCGCATTACCTATTTGCAATTTGAATCAATCAAAACTCCTGTTAAGGGGTTCTCAGTCAGTTCACGAAATTGAAGGCGCAAAAACTTAAAAAGTTGTATCTAAATGTGAAATTTTGAAGGATTTTAGAAATTCATTAGTGCACGGCCCTAGGGAATTGAAAAACTGAAATATTGCCGCCGGAATCATCAAAATCGACAAAAAAAAAAAAAAAAAAAAAATAAAAAATGGGGAAAACTACTGAATAAACGGGTTTTCCCATGTTCTTCCCATATTTCTCTAGCAATTAATGTTCGATTTTGATGATTCCAGCGGCAATATTTAAGTTTTTCAATGAGGTATTTCACCATGTCGGAATTTCCTATTTTTGACCCCAAAATCGGATTCAGCACCTCGAAAAACCCCCTACGACAAACTTTCAGCCTGTACTTCCTAATTTACGAATAAACAAAACAGTGTAGAAAATATGAACGTTTTAAAAAAACTGGGAGGATGACGTCAACCTGGAATAGTTCATTTACGGCCACTTGAAGCGCTGAGATCCTGAAATCTATAGTCCCAGATGCAACATTTCACAAAACCAGTAAAGTTCGAAATCGAAAAACTGAAGAAAAAATAGAAAAAGCAAGATGGGGAAAATTAGGTTTCCCCTGTTTTAGTTTGAAAACTTTTCTCTTAGATAACACGATTTCGTCGTACCATCCAGCAACACTGGAAGGAGACGGCGATCCGAACAGCCAATTAGCGTTCCCGCTTCACGTTGAAGAGGTCCGTTTTCCCGGTTATTTTTTGAAATTATAAATTTTGATTGTCTCCTAAAAATAACAGGAGACTTATTTTCCGAAATCAACCCGATTTTCATCTATCCCACACCATTAACTAATCAGGAAAACAGAATTCGGTGAAATTCCTTATTGCCTAGGGCCGTTCACAAATGAATTTCTAAAATCCTTTAAAATTTCAATTTTAGGTACAACTTTTAAGTTTATGCGCCTTCAATTTCGTGAAATACCCCTTTAGGGGGGTCTCAATCGATCGCCGTTCTTTCCTCGTTCCAGGTAAGCCTAATCTCTCACGAACCGGCGCTCGATTGCCTCTTCCCAACCCTCGTCTGAAGGAGCAACATGGTCACTCACCACCCCCAGTGCCTCCCCCGCCTTCTCATAGCTGGTCAGTTTTCAACAGCAGTTTTCCCATTTTCTCAGCAAATAATCATCCAATTTCCATGTTTCTTGTGGCATTCTTCTTATTTTTATAATCTCTACACCCAACACTTGTTTAATTTCAATAGTAAAAAATAAGTAAAACGCTGCAAATTACACATTAGGTTTATTATCATTACACATAGGTTTATCATTTTTCTGATAGATCACTCGCCTGCAAAGAACACAATTTTGCCATTGTCACTACCTATCAACCTAATTATGTTTAATTTTAAGTTTAATTTGATCAAATAAACGCTTCACATTCAATTAAAAAAATGGTTGCTATGGATGCAAACCTGAGTACAACTCGAAGAAACGGACAGAGATTGCATTTTGGTCAGCTAAAATTTGAACGAAGATTAGACCTCTTTTGTGATTCACACTCATATTTCTGATTTATCTTATGACCAACCCTTATGTTTTCATTGGGAGTGAACGGTTGGTCTCATTCGATTCTAAAAGTTCAATACTATCTTAAATTGATGGAAAAACAATACTACCTATAGGTATATCAAAATTTTTTGAGTTAAGGCGTTTTCAACATTTTAACCCTTGCTAGAGACCTCATCAACCAAAAGCTTTGGGGCACAAATAGACCCCAAATGGAGCCTATATACAAAATTTCATCAAAATCGGTCCGTGGGAACTAATGAAAGTGCCTCGTACGGCGGACGGACCCAAACATTTTTATTCGATTTTCGGATTCTACGTACCTTGAAACGTAAACCAACCAATTTTGGGGAGAGGGGGGGGGGTAAAATGTTGTTTCTTGATCGATTCCAAAGGTTCATTATTGAAAATAATAAACCAAAAGTTGTACCTAAATTTTTGCTTCCTCACTACCGAAGGTAGGGAAGCTTTGTATTCGTGAAAGAATCGAAAAAAAAAAAAAATGTCCTCCAAAATCAAAATTTCCACTTGCTTTTTGCGTTTTAGAGCTTCCCGAACAATTTTGGTTCCGTGTCTGTCTGTCTGTCGGTCTGTCTGTGTCAATCCTTGTCCCGGGCAAAACTATACTAACCTGTGGTCCGATTTTGATGAAATTTTCAGGGATTGTGCGGGTTAGGTCCTAGACGGTCCCCTATCAATTTCAGCACCTTCGGACCAATAGGAGCGAATGCGCATGCGCAAACGTGAATTTCCTGGAACCCTCGGTTTCCCGGTTTCTAATGAACCGATTTTGCTCAAATTTGGAGGTTAGTTAGGGACTAACTTCTAAGAGACACCCTATAAGTTTCAATCAAATTGGTCAAGCAATAGCCGCTGCGCATGCGCGAACTTTAAATTTATTGTTACAACCAAAACTCCGCAACTATTCAACCAATTTCGATGAAATTTTCAGGGATTGTGTGGGTTAGGTCCTAGACGGTGGACCGCTATTTACAACACTATTATAAACATTAATACCTGCAACCCTATCCCGCATATTATCGCCAATATTTTGGTATTCAATAACTCTTTGAATCATAATTTTTTCGCCAACTGATTCTATACGTCCATGTTACAATGAGTGAGGAAGCTATACTGCCCAACCAACTTGGCAGAAGTTTTTTAATTTCAAGGATTTTCGAAATTCATTTACCTACTTGGAGAATTGAAAAACTAAAAGATTGCCACTGAAATCATCAAAATCGAACAATAATTGCCAGCGAAAAGAAGAAACCCTATTTATTCACTGACTGAGACCCCCTTAAGGGGGTTCATGAGTCGGTTCTAATTTAACACTTTTTCATGTACCTGTTTCTTTGGATATATTCATGATATCTTCAAACTTTTTTTATAAATTCTTTATCTACTCTTCACATAACCACTGAGCGAGTTTCAACTCTGTTGTGTAAATATTATTTTACCTAGAGACAATATAGCAAAACATTTTTTCATATTTTTCATGCTTATGATTTTTTAATTCTAGCCATGTTTCTGTTGGGAGTTTTCCGTCCGAACTTGTTCAATGATTGTAATAAACCCCTCTCGACCATATAAAAAAAAAAATTAAGTTGCCAGCTCTGTTGGCTGTCGAGGTTTTCCGGTTTGAAGAAAAACCGCGATTTGTGAAAGGTTGCCGTTTTTCGAGGTATTTGATCGATAGTTTGTAATTATTTCATATTGAAGAAATTGAAAATGAGGTCTGATTATTCCTTATCTTTGATTTTTATCAGTCAGTGTGTTTGAACCGGTTAGGTAAGGTTATTTCACATCACGTAGTACTGATAAGAATAATGGTTATACACTATTGGTTCACTTGATTTCTTCATTAGTCTAGTGCTATGCTATTTTTGTATTATTTGGTGGCACGGTAACCTGTGCTGGAACCATGGAGTAGGACATAGTATATCAATCAGAACTTATGAACAGCGAAAGAACGGTAGGTAGTTACAGAAATATAGAAACTATGAACCTGGAGCGGGAAACAGCTATCCCTCGGAGCGATTGGATCCTCAATCTTTGAAAATTCATATCTCTGATTTCTACCGCTCAAATTTAATATTTTTATATACCAAAATGTCTGAGAAAACCTGAGGAATTTAATAAAAATAAAAACGAAAAAGTCGACGAATTTTCGATTTTGACTCATGATCTCCCTTAAGAGTTAGGTTAGGATGTCCTGGATACACAGTTTACGGTAACCTCTATCTGTAACTATCCGTTTTGTACTATTTCTACGGATTAAAACGATAATTTCAACAAGGAATCAATATATATCTGCTTGTGAATTCTCTATTATGCCATACTTAAATAGAGTTACTCAATTGCTTTCAAAAAAGTAAAATATGGCGTGCCATTATATTTTATTCAAGTATTTATTGTCACTAACACACGAAATAGGAAGTTTGACCAATAGCCAGGATACCTAGCTTCGCCTTAGGAGAAATATGTAGAATGAGTGGCTAGTAGAATGAATTGCTAGTAGGGACAGGCCTCCCTCTTCCTCCCTGATTATAAAAGGGCACTAACTAACCCTAAAGAATCAAACCCGTCCTCCAACCTCAACAGTAACTTACTTCCCTGTTGGGTTGCCATGACATTACTATCAAATCACAACCTTTTAAATTTTATCCCTCAAAATTTGTCCGTTCTAACTTTGGAACAACATTTTTATATTCAGCTCCCTGCCATTCCAACTTGTAAGAGCGAAAGGAGTGTGTGTATGGATCAGTTTAACAAATTGGGAAATTTTCTTGTATTATCATAAGTTGAACTGGGAAGCCATCAAGTGCCAGTCTTTATCAACTTCTGATGGAAAATTTTGCTCCCCAATTGAGAAAGGAGACGCCACGAGACAGTCCCTACTAAATTGAAGTAGCTTCATGCAATAACGTAGAGCATTCCAGAGTAGGAGTTGTGTTGAATTTCCTTGGACAAATTAGTAAATCCCTGGAGTCAGAATATAAAATAATCAGTTTTCTTTAGTTTTCCTCATCTGACTTCCATACCAGGTAAGGATGTGTAGACAGATAACAGCGTGTGCTCCCCAACATCAAGGGAGTTTGTGGTGGCCAGAGTTGATATAGCTGATCCCCTGACTTCCAACCAAGCTTTTCCCAATGTCTCCTCTTCATCGTTTCTGCCACCCATTTTCCGTCCAGTTCTAAAAAAAATCGAAGTACAAGCTTCACAAGAGGAAAAATTAAACTGCGCAACAAAAAAAAAAAAATTAAATTCTTTGATAAAATGCCAATTGATTTACAGTCCTGTGAGGGAGAATCAAAATAAATATTGATAGTAACATGCGTGTGAAACTCATTGCTGATTCGAGTGGCTTACATTGTTCAAGATTTGTGCAAGTTTTAGAAACTCCAGAATTCGGAAGTTGATTGTGTGTTAAAGTGGGTTGGGACTTACTTTTGTATTTCCAAAATTTCATTCAAATCACTAAACAATAAATTTAGATATGTTTAAATTTGAAATAAAAATGTACATTTAAACTTCCTTCGTCGTATTTAAGGAACCAAAATAAATGTAGTTATGTTTTAAATTAATCAATATATATTAAGGTTTCGTCACCGCCCTTCAAAGATAATGAGAACTTATCAATAGATTCGAAGATAGAAAACTTTTACAAACCCTAACTTGGTGAACATGAAAATTGAGAATGAAAATCTGAGTATCATCACTCATTTCTTATAAAGTAGCAAAAAAAAAAAAAATCATATTTAACGTTAACGTGTTTATTTAACGTGCTATATGACAACTGGTACATGAAGCCCTTCTCGGTGGCTTACTGAAGATGAGAGCAACAGAGGCAACGACTCGAGAGTACACTTTAGATGGGCATAACTTCAGGGTTCGATTCTACAAAATATTTACAACCAAAAATGTCTCTGAGCAATTTTTTCTCAACCCACTCAAAATGCTTTTTTTGACATTTTATGTCTTTACTACGGCACTTGAATGAAAAATCGTCACGCGGGGATCGTTACGCGGGGAGCGTTATGAGGGGAGCGATACGCGGAAATTTCTGATGATTTTCACGTACAACCAATCGTTCCTAGGGAAAACTAACTTCCTCATTTTTCACCCCACAAAAATCGTTCACCACTCATTGAAAAGCTCTCAATTTATTAAACATAAGACATAAAATATCTCTCGTGGTTGCGTACTTGTACGAAAGCTGTATCCACCGTTTGTGTTCTACCTGAGTTTGACTTGATTTTTTGAATTTCACTTCGAAGTTCTATTAAAAATGATTAAAACTGTCATAACTCCTGTTATCTACCAAGTAAATTCAAATTTGAGGATATCAATGGAAAGAGCGTTAAATGTCCGAACTACCTAGTGTAAAACTCAAATCTATTAGCAATAAACCATTTCTAAAAAACCAAGTCAAATAACAAACTTCAATTTTTTTCTCGTAATATGGCTCTTTTTAAGTCAAATTTTCACTACAAATCCCTGGCTATTTCGATGGGCGCTCTTCGGAAAAAACATGTTCAAATTGTCAGCTTTCCAACGGTTTATCAATTTTGGTTTATTATTTTCTATAATGAACCTTTGGAATCGACCAAGAAAAAATTTTTTTTAACACCCCCTCAAAATTTGATGGTTTACGTTTCAAGGTACGTAGAATCCAAAAATCGAATAAAAATTGACCGATTTCGATGAAATTTGGTATGCAGGCTCCATTTGGGGTCTAGTTGTGCCCCGAAGATTTTGGTTGATGTAGGTCAGTTCTAAGAGTTCCAAAATCAATTTTGAAATTTTGAAAACGCCCTATCTCAAAAAATTTTGATATAAAGGTATTGTTTTTCCTTCAATATAAGATTCTATAGAATTTTTAGAATTTTTTGAGACCACCCGGAGCTCTGTAGGACAAACCGTTCGCTCACTACGAGAATTTAAAGTTTGGACGTACGATAAATCAGAAACACGAGTGTGAATCGCAAAAGAGGCCTAATCTCCGTTCAAATTAAAGCTGACCGAAATGCGATCGATGTTTTTCTTCATGTTGGATGGTTGGTGGCTTTGCAGACGAGTGATCTATATAGAAAAGTAATAAACCATCGTGTAATAATTTGCAGCGTTTTTCTCTTTAAAATTCAAATTGGAAAAGTGAATCAAGTTTGAATGCCAAAAAACGTGTTTTTTACAAGAAAATCGAATGTTTTATGCGGTTTTTGATCCCCCTCGATTTCAAGATGACATGAAGAGTTTGGTACCATTTCCTGCGTTATTTTACTACGGTCAATCCAATGAGGATACTTCCGAATATTTCTGACAGCTAGAAAGTGGATTTTTCGAAGAAAACCTTCGTTTTTCGTACATAACATACGCATTATTCGTAGATGTGGTAGTGAGCATAAAGTAACACCTTTCTACTCTATAAAAGTATCAACTTTTCAGCTGATTGATGTTGACAACAAAGCTGACAATTTGATCATGTTTTTTCCGAAGACCACCCATCGAAATAGCTAGGGATGCAGAGTAAAAACTTCGATTTAAAAAGAGTTATGTTTAGAAAAAAATTTGAAGTTTGCTTTTTGACTTGATATTTTAGAAATGATTTATTACTAAAAGATTTTGGTTTTACGCTAGGTAGCTTGGAAATTAAACGCTATTTTCAACGATATCCCCAAATTTGAATTTACTTGGTAAATAACAGGAGTTATGACAGTTTTAATGACGTAAAATCGAAAACTCGAAAAAAACTTTGAAGTGAAAAAAAAAGACATTTTGAGGGGGTTAAGACAAAATTGGTAGGAGAAATTTTTTGTTGGAAATATTTTAAAATCGAATCCTGAAGTTATGCCCATCTTAAGTGTAGACACCCTGAAGTTATGTTATTATATATTTGTTGTTTTATCTGACATATGTTATTATATATATTATGTTTTATGTGATGTTATGTTAAGTTATTATTACTCTATGCCCTTCTCGGTGGCTCACTGAAGATGTGAGCAACCAAGGCACCGACTCGAGAATATATTGTGTTCACAGTACTCCAGGATTTCGTCAAGACTGAAGGCAATAGATCAGAATAGTTTATATAAAAGTCATGATTTAGTCGTTCAAATTTTCTATCGTAGCAACAACCACTTCTTCACCACTGATCTAAAAGTATTTGGCTTTTATTTAACCAATTATTCATATAATTCATAGAAGGATGAGTAGTAGTACGCGTTACTTAATTACTTAAATACCATTTGTGAATCATTTCAATGACTATTCTATAATTATTCAATTATATATTCAATAATTTTCAAGAGTTGGTACCTACCTTAAAACTATTTTTGGAAACTTGAATAAATGTTAATGGTGGCTCCATTAAATTATTATTGATGACTCCATATAGGTAAATAATCAGGATAAATAAAATGTTACCTTCTATCTTACTTGCCTTTTTAAATTGTGTTTGATTGTGAGCATATCCGCATCAAGAGCACATTTGATTGGGACAGTCGGATCAGTTGCTTGGAGAACAGTTTCAGACATTTGCACGTGAAGTGCTCCAGTGTACCAGAGCGTACCAAGTTCCTGTAATATGATTGAAGAATTAGAACAGTAAACAGGGAATGTAAAATAAAAAATATAATTCAGAAGTTCATATATATATATTCATGATACTCGTGTTTGGCTTAATAAGTTCCCAAGAATCAAGTAGGCATGAATTCATGTAGGTCTCAATCACAGCGAGTAGGTACAACAGCAAAATGACGGAGTTCACCGCAACAAAGGTACATTACAAAGTATACCTGTTAGATAACTAAAAACTAAATGGTTTTCTTTTTATAAAATTAAAAAAAGAAAAGATTACCTAAGTATATTACTTCCTGACTGCCTAAATTTTTAAACTATGATCATTGGGACATTAATTACATACCTACTGTGAATTCGGAATACAGTGTCTTTAATAATACAATACTTCTGTGTGATTACAATACTTAAAAGTATAAATACAGTCTAACACACGTTTAAAATATTTATTAGATGACAAAGTTGGAATCTTTATTAGTTCAAGGAGTTGGAGTCTATTGCTTCCGAGTCTATCAAGGTAGCGGAAGCTTTGTTTTCACCTTTCAAGGTTGAAAGAAAAGTTCTCCAAAATCGAAATTTCCAATCGCGTTTTACGTTTCAGACCTTTCTGAACAATTATGGTTCTGTGTCTGTCTGTCTGTGCGTCTGTCATGAAATCCTTGCCACAGCCATAACTTCTACAATTTTCATCCGATTTCGATGAACTTTTCAGGGATTGTGCGGGTTGGCGCGTAGATGGCCCCCTATGAAAATCATCACCTCGGATTGATTGTAGCCGCTGCGCTTGCGCAAACGTGAAAACACACAGCCATAACTTTTACATATCTCATCCAATTTCGGTGAAATGTTCAGGGATTATTCGGAATAGGTTGTAGATAGTCCCCAATGAAAATCAAGGCCTTAAAATTGACATCACCCTCTGCGCATGCGCAAACGTAAAATCCTTATAAATACAGCCACAACACTTACATTTTTCATCCGAGTTTGATGAAATTTTCTAGAATTGTTCAGATTGGCGTGTAGATGGTCCCCAATGAAAATCATCTCTCCCAGACTAATATTAGTTGCTGCGCATGCGCATGTGCAAACGTGAATTCCTTGTAACAGCCATAACTTCTACATTTCCCATCCGATTTCGACGAGATTTCTCAGCATTGTTCAGATTAGCGTGTAGATGGCCCCTATGAGGATAGTGGAAGGTACTTAGAGATTGATGATTTGGGATTAACTACTATGCATCGGATCATCTATACAATCGAGTTATGGTTACGAGGAAGGTATGTGTCACACCCACACAACCTATGTGTCACACCCACTTGGCAGAATTTTTTTGAATTTATATTAGTTGGTACAAGTTTTGCCGAATCATCGCCGCCTTAATCAGCCTTAATCAGCCTTTACAAATTGCTCTGGGGATCATCCGAGGTGCTGTTGCATTCACCTCATCAGTGTCAGTCATGGAGCACACCGTTATTTGATTTCCAACCTTGTTTTTGTTTTCCTCCATTCTCTCCCTCTTTCTCAAGCAAGGTAAATTGCACTGAACTTGAGTGATACCAGATTATGGGTTCTGAAATTGAAATTTATGGAGAAAAGTGAGGTCCTGTTAGGGAACTGTGAATCACTGTGGGAAATCGAAAAATGTTATGTGAGACCACATGAGAGGCGAAAAAAGTGAAAGACTGGACTGAGACTCCTCGTTTAACGAAAACACTGACCGGCAATTCATGAGTGCATTGCGGGTTCGAATCACCAAAGCTGGCCGTATTTAGTTAGTTCATCTTTCCGTACTACCCAATATGAAAAATGTTTTACAGTAAATGATAACAAAATACCTTTCCTTTTTTTGAAGAGGATACATACTGTTTCTTAATGCTTGAATCGAGGGGTATTTCACTTGTACGTTGAGCTTTTACTTCTCATTAACGGTTAGCCGTGATTAAATTCCAATATCATCATAATACAGGTACATCCGATGTAATCAAGTTGGCAATATTTATTTATGGTAGTGTCTTGACGAGCAACATCAAATTACAAGCATCGCAACAAGTCCGGAAACGAATAGCTTCTCAAAATCCATTTACCGATAGCCAACTCGTAAAAAAGTCATTCTCATTCATAAGACACATTTCGGATCTCCCGGGATGGCAGTTAGACGGTTATTAAACTCACTTATTTCAGTCAGATTTTTTTCTAGTTCCATCCTCATACCATCAATTTTTCCAGTAGATAACAAAAAGGTGCTCTTAACCTCGTGTAGAGTATGTTACCAATATTAAAAATTCCAGCTTAAGCTCCCAAAAATATCAAAAATTCTCAAAAATGGTACAAAACGTCTCGCATATAGTTTAATGGTCAAGCATTCACAAAATTAGTTTTCCATCGTCAGTTCTCAGATCCTGACACACGTAGGTATTGGAATTATTTTTTTCGGCATGGTTGTTAAGGACGCAAAACTAAGTAGGTACAACTTGAAGAAACGAACAGCGATCGCATTTTGGTCAGCTAAAATTCCAACGGAGATTAGACCTCTTTTCCGATTCACACTCGTGTTTCTGATTTATCGTCCAACCCTTAAGTTCTCATAGGGAGTGAACAGTTGGTCCTACAGAGCTCAAGGTGGTCTCATTCGATTCTAAAAATTCAATGCTTTTTTAAATTGATGGAAAAACAATACCTTTCTATCGAAATTTTTTGAGCTAGGGTGTTTTCAAAATTTCAACCCTCAGAAGTGACTGACATCAACCATAAGCTTTGGGGCACAACTGGACCCCAAATGGATTTTCTTGTTTTCTGTTCCAAGGGACTGAAGGAGGATTAAAAAAATGCGGGAAGCTAGAGTAGAGGTATGTGATTCAGGATGAAGTGGTGGATACGAAATATGTCTTTTGAAAGAGAATAACCCAAATACGAATACTCAGGTTTCAAGATTCAGGAAGGTCTGATACGTTGTTATTCTTTCTCTTTATTGGATAGTTATCCTGTTCTGACCTTAGATCAATTGCATAACAACTTCTTATTCTAGTTACGTCCTAAAAACATGAAAATTTCACGGTATTTTCAGTTTTTAATGTGTAAAAATTAGTATTAACGGAAGAGTTTTGAGAGCATAAGAAATCTCTTCAGGTTTGTTACTTCGACATCAAAAAAACCTTACAATTTTTGAGGGTAATGACATTGCATACGGTACCTAGTATCATGCAAATATATTGTTCAACTCATAAAAATAACAAACGATTCGAATCCAATTTCGCTAAAGTTTAACGAAATATTCGTACATTTAGATGTAATCAAAATACGAGGGAGACAAATGCCACACCCAGTGATAGAAGTTCCTTTCCATTTTGATGAACTTAATTTCCAATCGAATCAACAAGAACTTCAAGGAGGAAGTTAATTGGTTTCAACCATTACTTAAATTCATATTGCAAGTTAGGGATAGTCTATTGCGTTGGGGCGTAAAAATCTCATACTCAGTTTCTTTCGCTTTCTCAACAATGTCTATTATTGCTCTGCCAGATGATGAATAGAATACGATTCTTCAGTCCCCCTATCCTCAGCAACTTTATTTCTTTATTTTCATAAACTGGTTTCCTGGTTTTTATTGGACTGTTTTTGTGGAGGAAAGATTGTTTGTTTGACCGAAGTAAGTTTATCCCACCTTTCACTACGCCGCTTTTTCTTAAATTCGTTCAAATGTTCACTATTTTACGTAAAAATTCCCTACCTAATACATTCCCTTACACTGGGGGAATGAATCTAGTAGGCATCAAATACGGGAACCACTCTCAGCTCCCAAGATACATACAAATACATAAAAGAAATTCCGAACTGAAAATTGTTCAATGCATTAACCCAGATGGTGCGATGATCAAGGTCCAACGCAATGAAACATATCATTAGGTACTATATTGTCTCACTACTCAAACAACCTCTCTCTAGGCAAGTTTCAATAAATGACTGGACTATGAAAAACCCCTATTCGGTACCTACTAACCTTGTACACTCGTAGAAAGCATTTTCTTGCAAGTAGCTGGACGAATATTGAGGATTGTCCTTTCTCGCCGACCACAGCCAAGCAGTCAGACCCCTTAACGTGAATCACTCCGTTGAATTCATTCTCGAAGTGAAGCGTCACGTTTACTACGTTCTCGTCGCAATCAGTTTCAACATCTGATACATTAAATATAAATTCATATCGTCATATTATTATAATAAATGTATTCGTAGTATGATCCTAATAATTAATAGAAATAATGTGAAGATTATATACGATGAGATCAGTTGAGGGAGGTTTTTTGGTATTATTGGTGCCCAAGTGGCTGCCTTCAAAAGAACATTCATCCTTAGATGATCAAATACTTATCGGCACTGATAAATTGCATATTTTGTTACCAGATAATCCGTTTGAAAGGTTAAATTACGCTTAAGTGGCAATCAGAAAGTGTCCACATTCACTTAATTCGCTTAACGTAGAGCTGATATAACTCTAAAATTAATGAAATGCCAGAGAACCCCCTCGACTCTTACAAAAGGTATACCATCAATGCAGTACCCTTTATACGTATATTAATTTACCTGATATTTTATTTTTCACGCCATCAATCGTAAGGAAGCAGAGGAATAGAATCAGAAAAGTTATTGCTGCCCAATCATACACCATCTGCAACAAATTATCACATTTTATCCCTGGGACTTCACACAATGGAAATATTTTATAGTGATAATGTTTCCACTATTTATCTAAAAAAAAAGTAAGTAAAGTAAGCAACCATTTCAGGTTGAATTTTCGTCCGACTGCCATTCTTGGCGTTGCGGACGTCATCAGCTGTCTCAGAATTTGTTCTGATGATTTCGCTCATGGCTTCCCAAACATCACCCTGGGTTGGAACGAGAGATTGCCGATCGTCTAATAGACAGAAAACTTTCTGCGGCGACCAGACTCGAACGCGCGTCCCCGCTAGACGGTCCTTATCTTATCACCGCAGTCGGGTACACTGTCCACTAGACCACCGACGCCCCCACTATTTATCTATCTTTATTATATTTACCTTTTCTTTTTTTTTCTCATAAATACTCATTCTTCTAGCATTCTGGCGCATAGTATAATACTCGAAAATACTGAGTTGAATGATACCAAATCACAAGAAAACATGTCAAACATATGGTATTGACCACGTATGTAAAAAAATTCAAAACCCGTAAAATCATTGATATGGTTTTTGCTCAATTACTTGTTGTAATACAGGGTGTTCAAAAAGTAGCGCCGAATTTTCATTTGCTGGAAAACAACTCAACTGCCGGTCAATTTGAAAACTTTTTATTGAAAAACGTTGTACACTAAGTCCGATTAAAGTGTGAAAAAATCACTTTGGGCACAACTCCACCTACACTGAATCTTCTAGTCATTACATTTTTTGATTACTTGTCTTTTGATGGAAGGTGGGTTTCTCCTGATTTCCTTATTCAAAAACAGCTTTCGGTATGTTTGTGTAAACTTTTGACTTTATGAACTCCCTCAAGAAAAAATCGAGTGGGGTGAAGTTGCGCAGGACCTTCCTGGACCCTCGATGCGAGATGAGGTTATCGGAAAATTTTTCGCGCAAAAGTGCCATTGTCTTGCGGGAAGTAAAACAATCCATCCTGCTGGAACCAAAATCGTTCGAGTTCACCATTTTCGTTCTGTTGCGGCCCAAAACTAATTCCCAAGAAATTTGCTGTAGAAATCATTTTCCTACCTTTTCCTATTCACAGATATGGCATTTCCGTTTTGATACTTGGAAAACGTTGCTGAGGAAGCTCAACCAAGTGACATGAAACGCTATTCGAAGAAACGAACGGGTTATAACCGGCTAAATCTATCCAAAGAATTTTATCAGCTGAAATTTGAACGGATATTAATCAAAGAACAATCTTTAGTGATTCACACTTCGGTTCTTATTTGTTGTAAGTCCAACCCTCAAGTTCTCTTGGGAGGGAACGGTTTGACCTACAGGGGTCTCATTCGATTCCAAAAGTTCCATTCTAATTTACATCGGTAGAGAAACAATAATTAATTTTTAAAAATTGTCTTGCTTGATTCCAAAGGTTCATTATTGAAAATAATAAACCAAAGAAGTGAGGCACGATAACTCCACCATCCCAGAACCCTCACCCAGCTGTGCATTGCTGTGGGTGCATTACTCGTTGCTTAATCGCCACCGGATTCAGTTAACCTCCAAATTCGGCATTCTGGTTTATTATTTTTAGTAATAAGCCATTGGAATCGAGCAAGACAAGAAACTTTAACCTCCCCCCTCAAAATTTGATGCTTTACGTTTCAAGGTACGTAGAATCCGAAAATCGAATAAAAAATTTTCCGTCCGTCCGCCGTACGTGGTGGAACTTTTTTTTTTTAAGCAACCGTGGACCGATTTGGTTGAAATATTTGGTATATGGGCTCCACTTGAGGTCTTTTTGTGCCGCCAAGCTTTTGGTTGAAGTTAGTCACTTCTAAGGGGTGAAAAATAAGGGTTGAAGTTTACAAGAGGGCTCTAGCTCGAAAACTCTCGAAATAAAGGTATTGTTTTTTAACCAATTTGAAATAGTACTGAATTTTTAATAATTAAGAGACCATTCGGAGCTCTGTAGGACAACCCGTTAGCTCCCTACGAGTACTTAAGGGTCGGACTTATGATAAATCAAAATCGGGAGTGTAAATATCCAAAGAGGCCTAATCTCCGTTGAAATTTTGGCTCATCGCTGTTTGTTTCTTCGAGTTCTATTCAGTTTTGCTTCCTTAGCAACCAGTAATTACATTTCCATATGAAGGGACCACAACTCCTTTTTTTCGAATGTGAAGCGTTTATTTCTTCCAAATAAACTTGATTGTGAAGGTGTGAAGGTTACTAACGGGTTAGTAACACCAATCGGAATGATAGTAGAAAGCAAAAATTATGAAATTATGGCTAACAACCTCCACAGGAAGCTGTAGTGTCAAATTGAATTTCGCTGCTACTTTTCGAACACCCTATATCTCCCAACATTTTTTGTTTATTTCTTTGTTATTCACAAGCCTCCCTCTTAGATGAGCGAGCGAAGCAAAGCGGGGCATACAAGTCAATCGATAACACGCTAAATTAATACCACATTGGATCCACCTTTACGGGAAGCCAAGGGCCACATCGACCTGTAGTGCTGTGTAGTTGGTAGGTTCGTGATTTTGAGCGTTTATAACTGAAATTCATTTTGCAATTCAGTCGTGTTTCTGCTATTTTGTTCTTTCAACCTAAAGGTTCTTACGTGGAGCAACCAGCTGTTCTAATGTTCTTGCATGGTCTCATTCGAACCCTAAACTTCAATTATATTTTAAATCGAATAAGAGACAAATATTTCCATCAAATTTAAATTCATTGATGTTAGGGGGTAAATGGTCTAGACGGCACGGCATGGTGATGGAAAAGTTTACGCAAATCACCAATATAGCGACAGTAAAAATGTAAAACCGCGTAAGTAGAAAAAACTAAATTTTTCAGGAGATGTAAAAAACTTCTATTTTTAAGTCATTTAGAAATTTTTTACGCTTCCTGAAAAAATTTTTTTTTTTCAACTTACGCGGTTTTACATTGTTACTGTCGATATACTATTATATATTGAATGGAAGATCGCAGAAAGATCCTTTATGATTATCCCAGCACAAGAAAAACTTTCTTTTTCACTGTTTTTGGGAGTTAGGTACCTATTTGCTCAAACAACCTCCGTTATGCTCGAATATATTATTAATTCTTATCAAATTCATACTTTTGCGTCTACTGAGACAGACCAACGCTCCCTAGGTAAGTAGTTTGGTTTTTAAAAAAATAATAAAATAAAAATAGAATTGTTGAACACAGGAAATCTGAAGAACTGATTTCTTACAAAGTACCTACAAAACTATCAGTGTTATGACCTATGATCTACGGTACATATCTGGTACCTATATTTGTGACTAGCGCAATTTTTTTCATGACTTCAAACCCGTTAGGGCTCATTAAACTTCGTTTACAAAACAGCCATGAGCAGTTTATTGTCTCACAGGGTCATAATGAATTTCCCATCATCTGTGGTAGTACTCACGGTGTCGCCTTTTCATTACATAAATCATTTGAATGGAAATTTAATAATAGAATAATATAAGTTTTCACATTTAGGTAGAACAAAAGATTGGACTATCATAAAGCACTTGAAGTTGAGACGGGGTATCTAGCTGAGATTGGGAAGAGATAAAATGAAGTTTTTGGTTTATTATTTTCAATAATGAACCATTGGAATTGAGCAAGAAAAAAATATTAACCCTTCTCAAAATTTGATGTTCAAGTTACCTACGTGAAATCCGAAAATCTAATTTTAAAACAATTCGTCCGTCCGCCGAACGTCGTACGAGGCACTTTCGTTACCGCAAAGCTTTTGGTTGACGTCAGTCACTTTTAAAGGGTGAAAAATAAGGGTTGAAATTTTCAAGAGTGCCCTTGATCAAAAACTCTCGAAATATATACCTATAGTTTTTTCACCAATTTAAGATAGTATTGAATTGTTAGAGACTAGCGAAGCTATGCAGGACAATCCGTTCGCTTCCTACGAGAACTTGAGCGTTTTTCCTTCGATAAAACAGAAACACGATAGTGAATCATCAAAGAGGTCTAAACTCCGTTCAAATTTTATCTGACCAAAATGTGATCGCTGTTCGTTTCTTCGAGTTGTATTCAGTTTTGCTTCCTTAGCAACCAGTAATCAAATTTCCTCCCAAATAAACTTGATTGTGAAGGTCATTATGTAGTAGGTAAGTACATAAGTTAGTAAGTAAAAAAAAAAACACAGTGACAATGCAAAGTTGTGATCTATGCAGACGAGTGATCTATACAGGAAAATAATAAATCTTTGTGAAATAATTTGGAGCTTTTTAATTTTTAAAATTTTATATTAAGGTTTAAAATTTAACCCTGTGCCCTCTCAAACTCAACTTTCTCCAGTCCAGCCTGTCTGGGTAATCTTCGTGCTTTTGCTATAAGTTTGTTACACAAAGTTAGTCTACAGCCAACAACTTTTTGATGTTCGTGTTCTTTCCAAGGTCCAGGTAATGTGTACCAATGAGGTAATTTTTTTCCTGATGGCAGCTTTCTTCCCTTCGAATTCTGAGCTATCAAGTGCATCTTGAACCTCGATTTCAGTTACACATGCATTTTCTCGTGGTTCTTCTAATATTTTATTCAACATTTTTAGAAGATTTTTATTCGTTACTAGATTTTTCAAGGTCGCCTCATTTTCCCTGTTCTCAAAATTCGAGGTCTGCCGCTTCCGCGTTTTGTTTCAGCCTCAAATACATTTTCTCTCTCTAACTCGTTGTCTTAACTCATCGATTAATAGACGTCTCTTCATTTACTGTTCTGTGCATCCTTTCCGCCAAACCCATTTTTTGTGGAGTGTAGTGACAGTCTACGTCCTTTTCCACATGATTTTAGGAATCCATCGGATTCTCCATTGTCAGACTGTAAGTATTTTGTTCCCTTCAGATTTTCTGCAAAATTTGTATATTCCTTGAATGGAGTAAGTGCTTAACTTTTTGATTTTAAAAACCAAACTTCGCACCAGGACATCACTCTAGGTGGTCTCATTCGATTCCAAAAATTCAATTCTATTTTAAATGAATGAAAAAACAATACCTTTATAACAGTAGTTTTCGAGCTAGGGCGTTTTGAAAATTAAAACCCCTATTTTCAACCCTTAGACTGACATTAACAAAAAGCTACGTGGCACAACTAGTACTCAAATGGAGCCCATAAACAAAATTTTATCAAAATAGGTCCATGGTAACTAAGGAAGTGCCGGTACGGCGGACGGACAGCCAAATTTTTATTCGATTTTTGGATTCTATGTACCTTGAAACGTAAACCATCAAATTTTGAGGGGGGGAGGGGGGTAAAGAAATTTTTTTTTGGGGGAGGAGGTTAAAAAAGCTTTTTACTTGGTTGATTCCAAAGGTTTATTATTGAAAACTAATAATAAACCAAAACTTTGCCGTCCTTCCAGCGTACCTACGCCGTACGCGGCACTTTCCTTCGTTACCATGGACCGATTTTGATGAAATTTGGGGTCTAGTTGTGCCGCGAAGCTTTTGGTTGATGTCAGTCACTTCTAAGGGTTGAAAAATAGTGGTTGTAATTTTCAAAAGCTCAAAAGCTCTCGAAATAGAGGTAGGAACTATTTTTTCTCCGATTTCAGATAGTTTTGAATTTTTTTAGAATCAATTGGTACCACCCAGAGCTCTGTAGGACCATCGGTTCGATCCCTATGGGAACCTTAAGGTTGAACTCAAGATTAATCAGAATCACGAGTGTAAATTTATTGTAAAAGAGGCCTGATAGATCTCCGTTGAAATTTTTGCTGACCAAAACGCAATCGTTGTTCGTTTCTTCGAGTTGTACTCAGTGTTGCGTCCTTAGCAACCAGTAATCACATTAAATGTGATTTGAGTAAATTGTTGTTGAGTAAATTAGCAACCAGTAATCCAGTTGTTCAATTAGCTGACCAAAACGCAATCGTTGTTCGTTTCTTCGAGTTGTACTCAGTGTTGCGTCCTTAGCAACCAGTAATCACATTAAATGTGATTTGAGTAAATTGTTGTTGAGTAAATTTTACTAAGGCAACCTCAACTCCATATTTCATCGAATTGAGTGTAATAATTTGCAGCATTTTTCATTAGATTTTTTGGGAATAATTCTTCTCGCTCGATTCCAAAGGTTCATAATTGAAAATAATGAACCTAAATTGAGAAGGGGTCAGCACTTGAGTGGTAAAATAATATATTTTGGATCATTTGGAGGAAAATTGATTCTTGAAGGTTTGTGGATTGATTTTGAGGATTTGTGGCGTACTATTGGTCATTTTTAAATCTTCTTTGTTGATCGTAGGTAAACGAGTTCATTGTTAGTCATTTCAGTTTATGATTGGTACTCAAGAGGTACGTAGGTACGTAAATATTATGTCTGCATCGATGAAGTGGATTGCTGAACGATTTTTCAGCAGTGAGGTATGCAGTAAGTTTTTGGCGTGCACCTAACCATTGCAAGGCTATCATCTAAGGTACCTATGGTAAGGTGATAAGTAAGCTAATCGAATTATTTTTAGAGTAATTTCTACCTCATAGCAATTATATTAATTAGGCACGGCCATTTAACAACTTAACATTTCCAGAAATCTTTTTTTGAAACATGATCTTTTATTACCTACCTAGTATCTTTGAAGGGAAGAATATCTTACCTAACTAGAGGTACCCACGATGCTCATTAAGTTTTATGATTCAAATTCTATTAACTTATTTTATAAATGCAATTGAATATTTTGATTGGATTAGACACGGTACTAAACCATTATTGACTCTGACAAACATAGCTAAACACCAAATTCAGTGTCCATACTTCTGCATACACTTAACATAACAACAAAAGTTAGAGCATGAACGATTGAATTGCTAGCAGTTTTCAGCGATTTTAGTATAGTGAGCTCGTTGTTTGTTGAAAAATAGTTCCCTTACCTACCTACGGTAGTGAGTATGTACACAAAATCGATGGACACTTTACAGGGCTTATCATACAAACTTCATTGAGACAATCAATTATAAGTTGCTGTAATAATTCTCCATAAATGAGTCTATTCTTTGTTCTTACCATTGAGCTGTGAGGAATAAAAGTGTCAGAGACCTGCCGGTGAAGCGAAACCGGAGGCGGGACTGTGTGTGCTGGAGGTTGACAAGACCTTCTTCTCCACTTTATCACTGGTTATTTATTTGAGAACATGAAGATGTAAACTTATGTACACGGAGGGCTTGTGTAGAAAGTTCGACGCACCGCCCGATGAAACTTCGGAGGACGGAGAAAGGCGAGAAAAGTTCCTTCCGCTTCCCAAGACCTTACTTTGGCTGCCGGCCTAACTGAACTAACCGACTGGGATGTACCGTACAGCCGTGAGGTGAGACCCGTTAGAGCGGAACTGCCTTCAAGGTTGGCATCCCTGCCCCCTCGGATATCAGAAGTCCGCTTTCAGGATCATCAGTTCTGTCTGTCCTGTGACAAAGTCCCGTCCTGTTGGCCATGTTCAGTAAGGACTGAAAGTACCATGGAACACTACTAGTCTATCTCCAGCAATTTTAATCTCTTTGTCTGTATATCTGACTTGTCCGTAGCCTCTTACAGACAAACAGACATATTCACCAAATTTGGTACGTTTATAGTGGAAATAGGCTACTTTAGAACACTGTGCGCAGTGAGTAACCGTGCTCAATTTGCGCAATTTCTAAAGGGCTAGTCTGGTTTTTATAAGAATTTTGGTTATTTATTTTCAATTACGAACCTTTGGAATCGAACAAGGAAGAATCCCTCCCTCAAATTTTTATATTTTTTGTTTCGGGGTAAGTAGAATTCGAAGATCGAATGAAGAAAATTGTGTCTGCCACCCCACCGTTTTGCATCGAACTACATCATCTAACTTCCTTACTGTCACTTCTCTAGAGGTCCTCAAGAGCATGTACTGCTACTCAAATGTGAGCTCTTTTGCTCTCACATAGCTGATTTCGCAGATGCCGGTGGTATCCAATAGGATTTTTTTCCAAATTTTAGCTTCCTAGGATGAACTTGGAATAAGTGGGTTTTATCTCAGCTCTCTAAAATGAATAGACGATTTGAACAGAATACCTATTTTTGGTAGGTACCTACCCATCAAATCTACATAGAAATAAGAACAGTTCTTCTCTCAATTCTTCTTAGGCAAATAAAACCAGTTGCTGAAACATTCATTAGTCACCTCCAATTATTTAATGCTCAATTGTCATTACGTTGGTGAATGTCACTGCAATATATATTTCTTCGATTTTCATACGAATTGCAATTTTTTCACGACGTTGCAATACACAATTTTATTGATCTATCTCAATCAAAGAATTCTGAACATCTGAACTCACAGTAACCTTACCTATGTTCAAGGAAGACTAACAAACCCACATACAAGTTTTTAAAAAAATATTCTAAGCAGATCTAGATCAGACAGATACAACGTGAACTTTTTTTGATATGACAATATTTTTTATCGAGTGAATCCAATTCTAATAACTCAATAATAACTCAATGTTCGGCTCTCTGGGCGGGATATAATCTTATTAACCGTCGCTCTGAACCTCACCTAACCTGTGATTATGGGTTGGTAAAGCCAGCCTGTTATTATTCAAATTGCTATAATTCTGCCGAGCGCCAACGCGTCAAATTAAGAATTAATACACTAATCGCTGTACTTATCATAAACGAGTAATGCGTGTAAATAAATTATTGCTTAGTTAAGTGTATAGAATCGAGTTGAATCAACGCGCATTGTTTCACCGACCTACCTCCTGGTGAAATCGAAAATATATCGAAAAGTATCTGTAGATATGGTAATTGTAGAGCCATTCAACTTACGAAAAAACTGTTTACTTATTTGATCAGATTCACGTTTACACAATTTTGAGATTTACCTAATACCGGTTACAAAGAAAAACCCAACAGCAGTGAATAGATTAGTTCCAAACCAAAGATTGAAACAGTAGAAATTTGGCTTTTTGGTTTATTATTTTCAATAATGAACCATTGGAATCGAACAAGAAAAGAACATTTGAACCGCCCCTCAAAATGTGATGTTTTACGTTTCAAGGTACTTAGAATCCGAAAATCCAATTTTAAAAAAATCCGTCCGTCCGCCTTATTTGGCACTTTTTTTTAGCAACCGTTGACCGATTTGGTTGAAATTTGGCATATGGGCTCCATTTACGGTCTAGTTGTGCCTCGAAGCTTTTGGTTGATGTCAGTCACTTCTAAGGGGTGAAAAATAAGTATTGAGATGTTCAAGAGTGCCCTAAATCGAAAAATCTCGAAATAAAAGTATTTTTGATTTATTATTTTCAATAATGAACCTTTGGAATCGACCAAGAAAAAACAAAATTTCAACACCCCCTCAAAATTTGATGGTTTACGTTTCAAGGTATGTAGAATCCAAAAATCGAATAAAAATTTGGCCGTCCGTATGCCGTACGCCGTACGCGGCACTTTTGCCACTTAGCATTGACCGATTTTGATGAAATTTGGTAAGTAGGCTCCATTTGGGGTCTAGTTGTGCCCCGAAGATTTTGGTTGATGTAGGTCAGTTCTAAGGGTTCCAAAATGAATTTTGAAATTTTGAAAACGCCCTAACTCAAAAAATTTTGATATAAAGGTATTGTTTTTCCTTCAATTTAAGATTCTATAGAATTTTTAGAATTTTTTGAGACCACGCGGAGCTCTGTAGGACAAACCGTTCGCTCGCTACGAGAATTTAAGGGTTTTACGTACGATAAATCAGAAACACGAGTTTGAATCGCAAAAGAGGCCTAATCTCCGTTCAAATTTTAGCTGACCGAAATACGATCGATGTTTTCCTTCAAGTTGGATGGTTGGTGACTCTGCAGACGAGTGATCTATATAAAAATAATGAACCGTTTTGTAATAATTTGCAGCGTTTTTTTCATTGATTTAAGATAGTATTGAATTTTTAGAGACCATGCGGAGCTCTGCAGGACAATCCGTTCGCTCCCTACGAGAACTTGAGGGTTTTCCTTCGATAAAACAGAAACGCGAGTGTGAATCACCAAAGAGGTCTATTCTCCGTTCGAATTTTATCTGACCGAAATGCAACTTGATTGTGAAGGTGTGAAGGTAATTGATGTAGTGGGTAGTTTGTAGGTACCTATGGTTGGTAGGTAAAGATAAAAAAAAGCTATGATCTTTGCAGACGATTGAATTATACAGGAAAATAATAAACCTTTGAGAAATGGTTTGCTGCGTTTTTAAATATTATTAATTTATATAACTTGCTGCTTGTGGTTACCGTACTAAATTGAAAAACCTAGACTATGTTTCAATGGCCAAATTTTAGTTATGATAATTTTGAGCTAACTTTGATATACGGCTACTTACCTCCAGCGTGGAAATGAAGGTATACAAAAGTGCCATGACCACGTTTCCAAAGCTCGCACAATCGTTGAACGGTTCAGGTGATGGAAAGAGGAGCACGGTGAACGTGTGGCAACCACAGGCTGAGCGTGAGTTGGTATAATAATGAACCGCATCTTCACGTTATAATATGTTTCAACACGGGATAGACATTCCATCGTGTAGGAATTGGGAACTGACTCTTAGGAATTTCGTAGCTTAGAGGAAGCGCCGACGGACGTTGCCACCTCACTGTTCAATTTTCATCCATAGGTAGCTTCCATTCATCCTTTCAGGAAAGTACAAAATTCTTAAACTAATTTGTTTTTAATATTTCTCACCTCAAGAATAGTAGTGTGACGAGCCCGAAAAATTCGTGTAAAACTGAATCACTCCACTTTTGTTAGGAGCCCCAAATACCATTTGAGATAACTCTTATCAAATAATTTTACTCTTTCTAATTCATTGACAGTTTTAAAATTGAAGAGGTTGACAAATCGATTTTTTTTAAACATTTCAAAACATAATTTAATATTCAAACTCTATTTGTCAAACTAACTCTAATAAACTTTATTCTTTAAGGAGAAACATCGGTCCGTCTGAACTTTATGAATCGGTTTTAAAGTCGGTTTGTCAACTCTTCAATTTTAAAACTGTCAATGAATTAGAAAGAGTAAAATTATTTGATAAGAGTTATCTCATAATATGATTATGAGATCTTATAAAGTGAATATTATACCATATTATGGTATCTAGGGGCTCCTAACAAAAGTGGAATGATTCACTTTTACACTCGTTTTTGTTTTTAGGACGTCCCACAGTAAGACTTGGGCGTCCTTATGCGATCGATCTGGGGTAAAGTTGGACAACACTCAACAGAAAAAAAAATAACCACACAGTAATCCGTTTTAGACCATTCTGAATCCAAATCCGCGAAAAAAAACCATAGGTGTATGTCTGTGTGTGTGTGTGTGTGTGTGTGTATGTGTGTGTGTGTGTGTATGTGTGTGTGTGTGTAACAAAATCTTGTGTACTCTGCACAGGCCTTAGTTCTCAACCGATTTTCCTGGTTCTTTTTTTGTTCGTCGCGGAAAACTATCTAGTTGTGCACTACGTCGCCGGAATTTCGAATTTTGCCTTTTATGGGGGGGAAAGGGGGGGTTAATGCTCGAAAAACATGCGTTTTTGGGCATAATCTTGTGTACTCTGCCCAGGCCTTAGTCCTCAAAAGATTTTTGTGGTTCTTTTTTCGTTTGACGCGGAATACTATCTAGTTGTGCACTACGGCGCCGGAATTTTGGATTTTGCTTTGTAAGAGGGGGAAAGGGGGGGTTAATGCTTAAAAAACGTGCGTTTGCGTGCATAATCTTGTAAACTCTGCCCAGGCCTCAATTTCCAACCGATTTGCGTGTTTCTTTTTTTGTTTGACTCAAATAACTTCCGAGTTGTACATGATTTTACCAGAGTACCAAAATTCGCAAGGGGAGGGGGTGAGTGGGGGGATAATATTCACAAAATATCCGATTTTTCAATATTTCGGTTCCTTTACTGCTTACTAATTGTACCCCTGCTTACTAATTGTACTAATATGAGGAAGTGGGTCTTGAAACGGTCTACAAGTATACCTATAGCATCGTTACAATCATAGTATCAATAGTTTACACTTGAGAGCGGTAGTTATAGTGCTACATTGTGCCAGGGAGGGGAGGGGCACGTCGATATCGTGACACAAAGCAGTGTTTCTAATCTCACAACATTACCTAAACAGTTTTTCTATTCTTTTTTTTAATGAAAAAAACGCTACAAATTATTACACAATGGTTTATTATTTTTCTATAGATCACTCGTCTGCAAAGCCACCAACCATCCAACATGAAGAAAAACATCGATCGTATTTCGGTCAGCATTTGAACGGAGATTAGGCCTCTTTAGCGATTCACACTCGTGTTTCTGATTTATCGTTCGTCCAAATCTTAAATTCCCGTAGAGAGCCAACGGTTTGTCCTACAGAGCTCCGGATGGTCTCAAAAAATTTTAAAAATTCTATAGAATCTTAAATTGAAGGAAAAACAATACCTTTATATCAAATTTTTTTGAGTTAGGGCGTTTTCAAAATTTCAAAATTCATTTTGGAACCCTTAGACGTAACCTACATCAACCAAAATCTTCGCCGCACAACTAGACCCCAAATGGAGCCTACTTACCAAATTTCATTAAAATCGGTCAATGCTAAGTGGCAAAAGTGCCGCGTACGGCGGACGGCGGATGGACGTCCAAATTTGTATTCGATTTTTGGATTCTACGTACCTTGAAACGTAAATCATCAAATTTTGAGGGGGTGTTAAAAAAAATTTTTTCTTGGTCAATTCCAAAGGTTCATTATTGAAAATAATAAACCAAAGGACAAAAGCGTGGTAACTAAATTAAATGATATCATCAAAATTTGATTTAATTTTTATGATTTCATTAATTAATTAAATTAATGAAGGAAATATTTAATATCCTTCATATAATATAAAAGTACACCAATCTCAATTTCCGACCCACACTTGTCGTTGTTTACGAAAATGTGGTACCTCAGTAATTATCATTTTAGTGAGTACTTGATACCGTGAAGGGGGGAGGGGGCAGAATAGCTTTCTTACGTTGAAAAACTTAGGCGTATACAACACACTACTAAAAATTCTGACAAAATAATCTACTCGAAATCAAACTGTAGGTTAGTTCAATTTTACCTGCTGGACGGATTTGAGGACACAAGTAGTCAAGTTGACTCTATACCAAGATTTTTCAGGAATCCCTAAAATGAAGAATGCGAGGTAATGTTAATTCCCAAGAATTTTCCTTAAAAGAGACTGAATTGCTCCATCTATCTTGATAGACTGTCACAACCAGGTTGTCTCCGGTACTTTGTTGTCGTCACCAACAGAACTTGGTAGAAGTACTGCGGAATCGATTGCAATCAGTGTTTACTTTCAAGAATATTATCGAATATTTTCACTACCAAAATTTTAACTAACGGCCAGATATTATTACCAACCATACTCTTACTGTGTGTGTTACACTGTAATGTCGTCAAAATAGTTTGCATTACTAAATAAATTGTAAGTGTAATATTAGTTTAGCTGGATTCTACATACCCACATGTCTAGATAACTAGCCCGTAACTTCACCTGTTTTTTGCGTGTTTGTGCGAGTATGTTGGTTTAAATGAAGCATTCCCGATAACTTATTTGTGGCAAACGTGGGATAATACTATCATCGACTAGAAACTCACGACCCTCAGCCTGCTACTACTTCATTCCATCGCTTACTCGGATTTACGGGAAATATGGGAGATAAGGATAATGTTTAGGAGTTTTTTTTTGTCAAAAAATAATAATAACACAGTCGTAATTTGTGATAATAAAGTGATTGGCGAAGAACCAGTGTATTATCTGACTGACTACATCTTATTGTCATTCACAACTTGGGGAGGCGCTTTATGGGTTTCAGCGTCCTCCTAGAAAGGAGAGGAAAATCAAAACTGTAGACTCTTGACTTTTACAATCTCTCTTGAACATTATAAAATATATACAAGCAAACAGGAAGCCATCGATGAGCATTTTGTTTTCGCCAATTGTTTACTGAAAGGTACATCCGCGGGCTGTATTACACCGAAAGCTGAAGATAATTTTGCAATTACGAAGCCCGTACCTACAATTACAAAGACATCCAGATTTATATTGCACTATTGCCGAATTCAGTATTAACAAATGGAGTTGATTATCATGGGTCTGTATGAAAATTATTACATTTATGGTACATAGCTACAACGTGAATACTGGTCACCTTGAATCAATGTTATAACTCTTCCTTTCTTTATGAGGCTCTGAATCAATTTCACAAAAGTTTGTAAACCTCAAAAGAAAAAAAACAAAAGCTTCAAACGCTTCCACTGAAATGATGAACTTTTGCATGGATATATGGAGGTTTAAGAAAACAAATAATCTTGAGAGCATGACTATGTCAACTTTGTAAGCTGTTTTTAAATATAAATTCAAACTTATTGGGGGTGCTTATTGTTTGCTAACCTATCTACACTCAATTTTTTTATCTTTATTAATTTTTTTAAATTAATTTTTGATTTACGACAATATTTATCGGGTGATACGACTTAAGGGTGGACTTATACCCCTGAAAGTTTGATTAGTGTAGGATGTGATTCTTCGGTGGTTCAAACCAGTTTTAAATTCATTAGACTCGATTTGAGAATACTCGCAAGATACATTGTAAGCGTCTACTGACAAGATATTTATTACAATGAGTAATTATCATGAACTGGCTTCAATTTCAAGCGTTAAGTAAGCTAGGCTGCTCAAAGATGCATTCCAATGATATGTTTTTCCAATTAATATTCTTTGATTGAAAATGTTACAAAGTATTACCTTTCATCCATCTCATGCTCACGGGTCTACGAAATGAACCAAAGACTATTTTAAATCCTACATTCTGTGTTTGTATATTTATACTACTAGTTACTCAAAACAGCTTTTTTTTTTAGTTTTCCAACATTTTCCGTGTACTTTTATAGTTACAATATACCTAGTTGGTACTGTGAATAACATGAATATGTACATTAATATGCATTACATTAAACAATAATAATTATGGAGAAAAATTATGTACACTTTACAACAAATAGCAAGATTTTTTGGAGATCAATAGGTAACATTTGTAGTTCATATAATATAATATAATATGATATCATATAATATAATATGATATATAGATATTATCTACTTCAAATATATCTACTTCAAAATAACATCGAGTGAAAATGGTTAAATCTATAAGAATTTAGGTTCCATTAATTGTCCCCTGCAGTTGGGATATCTTGGTTACTGACGGGTTCTTAGTAAATTGAAAAGAAAATCTCCGTAGGTTTTGCATAGGTAGAATAATGTTACCTGATGATCGAGCTTTGAACCTGCTAAAATAGGGTCAATACAACATACGGCATATACATTAAACGAAATAAGTACAACACAATAATCAATAACTATTAATATGCTTTTAATATTTGAAATTTGTACATAATTTCGGTACATATTTGATTGAGATTCCTGAATTATTCTCATCCATGACTACGTTTAACTTACTTTTCGATAATATTTGCATAGCTATTTACATGAATAACATCGACGCTTCTAAAGAGAAGTAAAATAACATTTTCAAAAATATCAACCTACGACGCAGTATTTATTTACACAGAGAAACATTATTATCACTTATGGAAGACATGGTGATTGTTGTTTAACATACATTGGAAGACATTATATTACCCTAAATTTTCTCCTATTTAGTAATCAATCCAAAATGGGTTTGGGAATTGGATCGATCATGTACAGGACAATTTGATAATAAATAATTTTACAATCTTAAAAAGACCAAATTGATAATTAATTACCTATTAAAAATGATGTATATTGCACTTTAGGTATTACAGAGAGTATTCTACACGTAGGTATGGTGGAGTTGTGGTTGAAAACATTTTACGATAATTAGTAATAAAATCAGCATAGTAGTATTTTATTGTTGATTTTGAATAAGTTCGATTTTGTGTTCAATTCCCATATAGAGCTCGATTCATACCTATGCACACAGGCGTTACCTACTTAATCGAAAGTTGACCAATCTCTTATATTTTTCTTGTACATCAGATATACAGTTTATTAGCTATATTTAATTTGAGAAATGAAGGTATGAAAGGAGGGGATGTTATTTTGCAGGCAAGCCTAAGAATTATTACAAGAGAACGAGGTATAAATGTCTCAAGGTCCCATGAGCGGTTGAAACTATGCTATGATTAGTACGAGTGACTTAATAAATATTTTATAGGTTAATTGTAAATGTATGGCGAACTGAGCAAAGAATCCCCACAATATTATTATCGTTGGTACATTTTTCATGTTCAACACTCTATCGATGGATTAGCGGGGAACGAAATGGTTTTATGCTGTGGTGGTTGCAAATTCTAGAACCAATTTAGTGAATATGAATGTGCTCTTATTAATTGGTGTCATAAAATTCATAATAATATAAGATGAACTGTAATGTAATGTGTAAATATTTTTCAAATTATTACACATGATTATTACATTATTACTTATTATGTTGATGTTCAAATATTATTCTTAAGGAATCAAGGAAGAGTAAAATAATAAGAGACCTTAAATCAATTGGTCACCACCCCAAGTAAGAATACGAAATTACCTACTTCTGTCACGTTTCACACCAATGTTTTGACGTAGACATTGAATTACTGAGAACAAGGTCAAAACGAGTCTGTGGCGTAAGCACTCATTCAAATTTGTTATTGGATATTGAACTGCTGAGGCACATTCATTTACCAAAAATACAATTCAAATCCAACAGTGATAATGTGGTTATTGCTCACTGAAATTCGACCCTCTGTGTTCTTCATACCAGTCCATTTTTAATCAAGCGCAGTTGAAAATATGCTAATAATCAATTTCTTACTACTTCACAGAGTATATAAAGCGTTTTTGTGGGTTATCAATAAATATTACATTATTAAACCTATTTATCATCTATGTTAACTTATTGCTTTTCAATAATGGTTTTTCCAAGCTATGTAACTTTTCTCCGAAAAATAATTTAAGAAAGAATTGTTTAATTTAATGTTTTTATAGGTACCTTACATAAATATACTACCTTAAAGTAGATTAAAGGTTATCATGAAACATTATATGATATGTTTTGATCTACTTACATTATTAAATTTATCCCGCCTTCAATATTCATCAATTTAAGAAGGTAGATAAATGTATTTGCAAATGGCCTATTTGCTTAATGTTCTGACTCAGTATGAAATGGATTTTGTCGCGACTGTACGTTCTGTAGGCTTGACTGTTTATTTATTATTGTTGTTATGAATGTAATCACTTGGAATTTAATCACTTGGAAAGGATCATAGCATCTAGCAACCATACATTACTATTAAAATCAACTAGGTACGTGGATTTTAGAACGAAACAACATTTATATAGAAACATGTAGATAACTATATCGACGGAGATGTGGGAAACTGCCTGTTTCTTCCATTAAAATATCTATGTATAATCGGAAAATATCAAAGATACGTGTCGGTAGAAAATTCAAAAACCGAGTGTTTCCAATCCTAATTTTTTGTCAAAACTTACCTGGCGAAATAATTGTTTCGAAAACTATCATTTTCATGGAGAAAACTGACTGTTGCCAGCAATCTTTTCTTTTCTTTGAGAATCATTTCCTTTAGAATAAGCTGTGCATTTAGGTCAACTATTTCATTTTATCGTATTTCAGATACTTTATTTTGAACCTCTGGCTTGTAAACTTCGTATGAGGACCCTTTTGTAAGGTATCCAAAATTCTTAACCCAACCATAGCCAAGTATTTGATTATGTTTACAGTTCTCGCTTGCTTACACATTGTATTTCTGTTTATTGCCTAGAAAATCTCATGTTCGTTGGTTTTATTGTATGTTTGTACTAAAATAACAATAGCTGATTCACATCAAATTTAATTTTGGAGCTGTTTGTCACGAGCAAGACCATCGATGAAGGGTGGATCTTGTACTACCTGGGATGGTAGTTCGTACGTACTCGTAGGTATAGATGATGTTCTGAAAAGCCAGACATTTTAATTGGTTAAAACAAAATTTCAAAAAATCTATGTAGGTTGTAACTGTAACTGCCAATTTATAACTACCTTATCATAAATTTTCTTTAACTAAATGAAACTTTTGAGTAATATCTCAGCAAAATATCAACGCTCTGATCAGAAGTAACTTTCGGAAAGTTACTTGGTGTCTTAAGTTGACATTGGTGTCTTAAGGACTTAAGTGTCCAAAGGACATAGGTACTTGTTCTTCATACATCAAACTATAAGCAAGCACATGTGGCCCGCGGTTGACCTCTTTATTCCAGCATTCAATCAACATTTATTTTATACATTTTTCATTCATGCGTTGGCTTTTTTTCTAATGATAACTCAGCCACGTGCAATAAAACGGATTTTCTAGTGGAAAAATGATTGAGTACCAGATTGTCAGGGTGATTTTCTGATATCAGGAAAAGGATGTTTTGCGAATGAGAAGCCTATGGCGGCCATCTTGAAGGGAGCCCAACAAAATGGCGAAGGGCTGCGATGCTGTATTGATCCGAACCGCCCATGTATTTCCTCCCTCTCACCTCCGCAACCTGCACAAACCCCCAGGAAATACATCGCATTATTAAATATTTTACGGCCATCCGTCTGCTGTCGACTGAGGAAGAAGGGCTTCTATTTCTTGAGGCTCGAAATAGGGTTGTTATAAATCACCATGCAGTATATCCGTAAGTTGGACACAGCGGAACAAGACAGAAAACACCGAGCCCAACAAATAGCTTTCACATGCACGGGATTCGGCGAAAGTGAAGAGGTCTCCTCTGCTTGGAAGTATTTTATTTAATAAAAATTGTAACATGATGTGGGCAGACTTTGAGATACAATTTCAATCCAAGAGACGAACTGTGTTCTAGTTACGAATCTTAAGTATAGCCTGTATTTCGAGGGTCAAGCTGCAACACCACGGAACGTCATTTTGCCAACTTTTCAGGAGAGCCAAAAGACTGGTTTTCAATGTTTTAAATCCACAATATTTATGTTTTTTCTCCTCCAGCTAGTTCCTTATGTTCACAAATACGTATTTCATCGAAAAAAAAAAACAGTTTTAAGCCAAAATAAATGTTTTTAAAGAAAATCATGACGCTAAGTGGTGTTGTTTTGTCAATGCTTGACAGTAAGTTGTGTTGCGCCTTCCTTTCCCGCTGGATTTTTTAACTCATGAATCCAATCCATTTCAATTGTATCCTCGTTTTTCATGGATATTAACCAGTTTACACAGTTTGGTTGGGTCGGCACTATTGATATCGACGATATTGATACAGCTAATGATTTTAGGATGATATTTTAACCAAAAATGAGAACAAAACGGGCTTTCATTTACAAAACAAATTATTGCTCAAAATAAATCATTATAATCATGAATGTATGAATACAAAAGTGTCCTTCGGGAATTAGAATAGGGTAAGTACTCAAAAATGGGCAGAACACGTTTCATAAAAGTGGGTTTTTCGTCAAGGAAAAAATCACAGCGTAAATCACAAACGTTGTTATCTAAGAAATATCACGATAAATGTATTGTTATCTAATATCACAAACATTGTTATCTAAGAAATATCACATTAAATTTATTGTTATCTAATATCACAAACTTTGTTATCTAAAAAATATCACAAACATTGTTACTAAGAGTATCACAATATATTTTTTTTTAAACTATAATATGCAAAGAAAAATGCAGCAAAATAATCAAGAAAATATATTAGTGACAAGAAATCAGTCTTATGAATGTCTCATCTCTCATCAAAAACTCAGGTTTTCTTTTTTTTGTTATATTTTTGTTCCCCTCATTTGAGCCACGAGGATACTATGTAGTCTGGGTCGTCGTTCTTCATCTTAACTGATGTAGGGATCTGTGAAAAAGGAAGAAAAAGGATACATCAATTCCCTGCAAATACTAGGGTAGTACCTTGCTAGGTAGCAAAGCAGTTTTTTGTTAAATAGGTTGACTGGTGCCCACTAACTTCAGAAAGTTGGGCAACCAGCTATACATCAATACCTAATATAAAATTGGGATGTTTCTCAATCACGATCAACGATTTTGGGGTGGAGGGGAGAGATCCTTGACGGAGGTGTCCATCATGAGGGTTTATGATCAACTCTCAAGAATCTCTCACTAAATTATTATTTATTTAACTAATGAATAAACTACATTATTTCAACTTGAGAATACGAAATGCAACACAAATTACTAAGTGTGGATGGTGATGCAATTCAACGGACTTGACTAGGGCAACTTGAGCTGAAATGTTTGCTCAAACTTCAAACTTGAGGCCTGGAAAAGACATCATTATTTCACTAACAAAGCATTCCATCTTTTACAACTTTTCAGGACAAGCAAAAAACGATTTCAGGTCCCCATGGTGCTACTAGGTTTATTTTTTAGTAACTAATCGACTTGAAATCTCGACAGAGATATCATCAATCCGAGGGTGATGATTTTCATAGAATACCATCTGCACGACAACCCGCACAAACCCTGAAAACTTCACCAACATTTTACACGAAGGTCTAAACCGTAAAACGTATGTGGAAATTTTGATTTTGGAGGATGTTTCTTGTTCCACTGTTTGCGCATCTTCGGCTATTTGACGTCGCTTGTTCCAACATTGCGAAAATCAATAAGATCGATGTCGATACGGCATTTGGCGGATATTCCATTCCTTAATAACTTAGCGAAAAATGAAGAGGGCGCCAAAATCGAGCCTGGTTGGTAGATGTTTTGATTGCCTAACCAACGGTAGGTACCTACCAAAAAATCAATTTCGAAAAATCGTCGCTTATTCCACTTTTTTCGCGTAATGCCGTACAATAAGTTGACTACTAAATTCAACCCTTAAAACCAGTAGGGCAACGAGCTATTGACACATCAATAGGTACCTACCTAATATTAAATTAAGATGGTTCTGAACCACTATCCAAAATTATGTGGTGGAGCGAAGAGATTCTTGAGAGTAGGTCCATCATGAGGGTTGATCATCAACAATGGGCTCATGGTGGAATCTCTCACTAAATTATTATTAGTTCAACAACTAATGAATAAACTACATTATTTCAACACGAGACTTACTGAACGTGAAGTGGTGATGCAATTCAACCGACTGTCAACTTGAGCGGAACTGTTTGCTAAAGCTTCGAACTTGAGGCCTGGAAAAGTCATAATGTATAGAAAAAACATTTCATCGCATTCTTTGTAGCAATGAGAAGACGAAAATATCAAAAGGAAACGGATTTATAATAATAAATACTTTCAAAAACTTACTTGAAAACGGGAAGACACGTCAAACTCGTCGCAGTCGTCGCTTTGTATGGAAAACATGGTGGAAACAATGACGGTCGGTGGTGTTGCATCGTGTCTTGGAGACGATGCCAGTCCGTTAGTTTGACGTTTTCTTGAATTTCACGCTACCTATTGAGAAATCGATCTAACTGATATTTTTACCGGATCCGCCGCAAGAATACGCATCGAACGATATAAAATACTCATTTTGGCCAAAAATGACGTTCCGTGGTGTTGCAGCTTGACCCTCGATTTGTAACACCATACCTTAGCTGGTTGGGTAGTTATGTTTCTTGGTCCGTACGAATTTCAGTCAAGACTGAGAAACCTAAACGATCTTGATACATTTTTGCACAGCTATATGCGAATTTTGATATACTTGACTCATTACATATCAATAGGAAGGTAGGTTCGTTACAAAGCCACTCAAATATAATTGACATAATATTATGTCATTTATGATGATTATTGAATAATATAATATTGAATAATAATAATATGATATTGAAATATAATTGACATAATATTATATTACTTATGATGATTATTGGCATAATATGTCTTTTATGATTTATAATATTTATCTTGATTCATAATTTTCGCTGATTCTCCTGGTTAAGCACGGGTGGAAATTGAGATAAAATGGCTTCAAAGTTTAAGTACCTATATCCGTTTTCGTATATTTGGAATCGACCAAGAAAAAAATTTTACCCCCGCAAATAAATCATGCAAGTCATGCAAATAAATTGGAGTCAACACTGAGAAACCTAAACATCCTAGATATATATTTTGCAAAGCTATATGTGAATTTTGATATACTTGATTCGTTACATAGCAATAGGTAGGTAACTGAAATATGATTGACACAATATTATGTTATGATTATTGACATAATATGTCTTTTATGAGTTATAATATTTATTATGATTCATTATCTTCGCTAATTTTCCTGGTTAAGCACTGTGAAAATTGAGATGAAATGGCGTCAAAGTTTATGTCCGTTTTCGTTTATTATTTTCAATAATGAACCTTTGGAATCGACCAAGAAAAAAAAAGTACCTACCCCCCCCCCCTAAACAGTTTTTGGTAAATTTCAAGGTTTGTAGGACCCGAAAATCGAATTAACAACTTTCCGTACACCGTCCGCCATACTTTCCTTAGTTATCATGGACAGATTTTGATTAAATCGGTTATGGGCTCCATTTGAGGTCTAGTTGTGTCCCGAAGGTTTTGGTTGATGTCAGTCATTTCTAAGGTTTGAAAAATAAAGGCTACAATTTTCAAAACGCCCAAGCTCGAAAAAATCTATATAAAGTATTGTAAAAATTCTATATAATACTATATAAAAATACGCTGCAAAATTATTGCCCAAAGGTTTATTATTTTCTATATAGATCACCCTTCTTTATAGATCCCTCCCTACCAACCATAGGTACCTACTACCTACTAGGGCACTCTTGAAAATTTCAACCCTTAATTTTGACCCCTTAGAAGTGACTGACATCAACCAAAAGCTTCGCGGCACAACTAGACCCCAAATGGAGCCCATATACCAAATTTGGACCAAATCAGTCCAGTGTTGCTAAGAAAAGTGCTGCGTACGGCGTACTTTTTTTCATTCGATTTTTGGATTCTACGTACCTTGAAAACATCAGATTTTGAGGGGGGTTAACAAATTTTCTTCTTGCTCGATTCCAATGGCTTATTATTGAAAATAATAAGCCAAAAGAGGGATTTGCGCATTTTATTTGAGAGAGTAGGTATCCTCTTCATAACAGTCAGCTTCAAGATATGCAGCACTCTTTGGGGGGTCAAGGGGGAAGTGTCGCAGGGAGCAACCAAAGTAGGACGAAGCCAATCTCTCCAAATCTGCCTGGCCCCGATAGTTGAGAAAAGCCTCCAAGAAATCTTGCTATTTCCCCTTAATCAGTATGGTATCTTTGGATGTCCACAAGCTTTCTTGATTTGCAGCGGTAAGGATGCACTTCAATTGCAGAGACCAGTTGAATTTAGGATTAGGAAAGTTCTCGGCTTGGGACGTCATCTCTCAAAGCAAATTCTGGGCAGCCGTACAATGTACGTCACCAATATGGCAAACTATCGAATTTTTTTACACTCCAGAAAACTATCGAATCGGCGAATTTCACGAATTTTTGTTTTAGCGGCCATGATAATGGTACTGACAAGTTCTATCAACCGTCAAAATCCTGCCTCATTATCTTGCACCGTTTTCCAACTACAGCTTGGTATTAATTTACGAATCTGCATAATGGGCCATTTCCAACAATAGCAAACGAGCGAATTTCATTATTCGTCAGTTTGGCATTGCGCCTTTGCAAACAGATGCGAAAACAATAGGTAGCGAATCAGGTGGTTTCGCTTATCTGCCATAGCGACGCACTATTCGCGGCTGTTCTCCTCTTGACCTGACAGAGGGATTTTGTCGACTCCTTCACGGTTTCCTGTGTTTTAAGTGTTATTCTTGTATCGACCACTTTCTTATCGCCCCCGAAATTTAAGGAAAAGTTCCCGTCTGTAATGTTTCAATGGATTCTCGCGGGAGAAGGTTGGTGAAGCTAGCAATAGCTAATCACTTGGATCCGAACGGGAGCGTTGTGTCCGAACATCGTGAGGTGGGAAGCCATTCACTTGACAGAACCCTACCTCAGCCCATGCAAAAGGTAAGTATGTACATGGTCTATTGGATAAATATTTATTTCGCTTTCAAAACGATCGTTTGAAGCGCATAGTTTTATTTTATTTTAAAATTACGACTATGATCAGTTTATTTTTAAAATGAAGTAAGTGTAATTTAGTGTGTAGTAGAACTAAGTAGGTCGGTTCCTAACGAAACAGCAAAATAAAATCCACTCCTGGAACAACAGAAAACGCTGCAAATTATTACACAATGGTTTATTATTTTTCTATATAATCGTCTATAAAGCCACCAACCATCCAACATGAAGAAAAACATCGATCGCTTTTCGGTCAGCTTTAATTTGAACGGAGATTAGGCCTCACACTCGTGTTTCTGATTTATCGCATGTTTATTATTTTTATGGTTTATTATTTCATTATTATTATTTTTCTATATAATCGTCTATAAAGCCACCAACCATCCAGAGATTAGACCTCTTTGCGATTCACACTCGTGTTTCTGATTTATCGTACGTTTATTATTTTGATGCTTTATTATTTTATTATTTTAATGGTTTATTATTTTTCTATATAATCGTCTATAAAGCCACCAACCATCCAACATGAAGAAAAATACTTGGAAAATGTCACCCCACGCATATTTGAGCAAAAACCTCTTTTTTGGCCGGTTATTTGCCCATAACTTCTATACGAATTAAGCGATCGGAATAGTTCGACGTTAGGACTAACTAGACCCCAAATGGAGTCTATGTGCAAAAGAACGGGTTTTTTTAGACCGATTCTAAGACCTTTTATGGCCCGGACGGCGGACGGGGACGGCGGACGGACATTGCAAATTTGGATTCTACGCACCTTGAAACGTAAAGTGACAAAGTTTGAGGGGGGGTTATAAAAATTTTTTGCGATACGATCACATAGGCTTATTATTAGAAATAATAAACCAAAATGAATTCATACCTAGCCGATATTTAAACTCCCACTTTAAAATTAATTTCACAGCATTTTCGTAGAAAATTATGCTGCTTTACTCGTTTTAAAATTATTGTTAAAAAATAATCTATTGTTAAATCAGGCTAACTTCCAAGTTCAAGTACCGATCACCCAGTAAACAATTTATCATGGTCAAAATTCAAAAATTTCTGTTCCAAAAAAAAAAAATCTAAACATAAAAGACAGAATAAACTCGGCGCTTTGCGCCTCGGCGGGGGGCTCCGCCCCCCTGCACCCCCCGGTTTATTTCTTTTTCCATACTCTGTATGAAATCATAGGAACACAGAATGTGTTTTTGCGATACTAGTCATCCGTTAAATAAAAAACAACAATAATAAATGTGGAGTTGACATTAACATGACAACCAATAAACATATCACCAGATGTTTTTTCTGTCGCTTTTTCGTGACGATTTTTTTTCGGTAGGTCATCGCAAAAACACATTCTGTGTTAAAACATTCATGATACTTAGGTACCTAATTGATAATAATTATTTCTGGAATTTGACTGTCATTGACATCCTATTACGACAAATTTGTTCCTGAAATTCGCTGCAGCCATCCTGCATCATGACGAACTTTCTTGAATTCCTTTGTGTGTAGGAAGATCGTAGAGACTCTTTACCTCCTGCAGTCAAGCCTCAATTAGAGAGATTATTGCCCACTTTATTCCTAATTTAGGAGGACGAATGGGGCTTAAACCAGAATGGCGTCTGGCAAGGGCACCATGAGAGTGATAGTGACTTTTTTCTGTGAGGAAGACGATTCTCGCGACCCAACCTACGAGTTCGACGAGGCCGCGAATGAGTCGTCTGATAGCTACGAGAGTGAAATTGGTGCGTACCAATATTCTTTTTACTCCCGCTCAGTTAATCATAGTTTTCTCGCATTTTTCCTCGATACTGGGGATTTTATGCGTTGATGCTCTTGTACGATGTTTGAAACTCGCAATAAAAATTTTTTTTTGCGGTTCGGTTACAGGTTTTCATGAAGAATTGAGCCACCCTGGAATTACAGAAAGTAATCATCTTCCTCCATTTTCGGAACCTGAACCCCAAGTGGTGAATTCTGCCGAAAGCTGTGACAACGGGATTCACTTATTTGAAGGAATTTTCCCAACCGGCTCCTACAATGGCGAAATATCTGAAATTATTCTGACACAGCCAGAGGTATTTCCAGTCGCCCCTGTGCAGGATGATCACCAGTTCACGACGATGAAACAAAATATACATTCCTGTCCTGTGGAGTTGTTTGATGAGTTGCCCGTCATTAGCTGCGAGAGCCAATCGATTCCTGATAGAGGTAGATGTGAACTTGTTACCTACCAAAAAATAATTATTGTCTTTTAAAATTGCTCGTACTTGCATAATTCGGTTGAGTCTTATGAATGATACCTAATCTTCACTATGAGTTTCTTAATTTTTGTATCGTTCAGTTTTAGATCAAGAAATTGGGCTACTAATTGGACCATGGCAGCCTATCCTACGAAACTGGACACCGCCCTGGAAGCGATGGAAACGAGATTCATACCCAAAACGACGTCGTCGCTGGTCCATCAAATAATAATAATGCCTCTCAAGCCAATGGAACTCTCACGCCACCGCCAGAGGTACTAATTACCCCTTCCCAGGAACCGCCACCGAAAAAACGTAAGCAATGCAATCCTTCAGAGTGGAAGAAGAATAAGATCAGAACTGAGAAAAGGAAATCCTTGCTCGAAAAGCCTTTGAAAGTCCCGAGATGTTTAGAAAAACCAACGCACTCTTGCTCTACCCATTTCCCTGAAGTTCTTAGACAACGTATTTACAACCAGTATCACGTTCTCCAGACGATCTCAGACCAACGGCAGTTTTTGGTTCGCCACGTCAGTGAGCAGAACGTCCGAACCAATGATCTAGGAAGAAAACAAAAATCAAAAACGTATCATCTGACCAAGGAACATGAACTAATAAAAGTATGTCGTGAGTTTTTCCTTGACACGCTGAATATTTCAGAAGGGTTAGTGCGAGAGGCATTCAGAAAACTAAACCCTGAAGGTGTTTTACAACCTGAGTCGAGGGGAAAACACCCTCCCAAAAATAAGCTGTCTTCAGCGGATGACGCCTTCATAAGACAGCATATTTTGGCCTTTCCAAGCGTGGAATCGCATTATTGCCGTAAAAACAGTGAGTTCAGGTACTTGGAAGCAAATTTGAACGTAACAAAAATGTACGAATTGTACAAAATTCGGTGTAATGAGGAAAAAAGAAGGGTGGCAGGATTCGAAAAATATCGACGAATTTTTCGGGAGTACAAGCTTACGTTCCACATTCACACATGAAGGATTATTGTAAAACCTGCAGCAAGTTTGAGGAGATGAAGAAGATGGGTTTGTCTGCAGAGGATCAACTGGTATTGGATGAGCATTTGCGAAAGAAAGAGGCTGCCAGAAATCTGAAAAATGAGTGGAAACAAAAATCACAGCTGGATGACAACATTCTAGCTTTTGAATTCGATCTGCAGGCCGTGTTAAGCACGCCCAAAGGTGCTCAAGGCCCTTTTTTACGTAAGAAAGCTAGCTGTCTACAATTTAACAGTTTATAATTTGGGCGACGCTTCTGTTGAATGTTTTGTCTGGGACGAAACAGAAGGAAAGAGAGGAAGTGTTGAAATATCAACATGCATTTTTAAGTATAATCTGAAATTTCCTCGAGTCACAACGGTCGCAATGTTTTCAGATAGCTGTGGTGGACAGCAAAAAAATTCCAATTTTGTGAGCATGTGCTTAGAGGCTGTAAAAGTACATCCATGCATGCAGGAAATCAACCACATCTATTTTGAGCCTGGCCATGGAATAGCCTCATGGAGTGCGATTAAACCCTACACCCTACAGCGTTACCGCTGTAACTCATTCAGAATTCATTGATTTTAATGCACAGAGACTGACGTTTTCCTCGATCGAAAATAACAATAAGGGGATGCCTTTCAGGAAAGCCGCCCATTTTCGCTTCGAGAAACATTCACTGGGTGTTGTCCAAATGAAAGGAGGTGATCACGAGGACAACTTTGAGAGCTTCACTCTAAGAAGAAAAAGAGGCCACCCTTCAACATCATCTGAAGTTCAACACTACAGCTCAATTCCCCGTGTCGGAGGCCAAGAAGAAGGACCTGATGAAGCTCTGCGAAGACTTGCAGATTCCCACCGTGTACCACGACTTCTATCACAGGCTCCCAACATCGCAAGACCTCCGGGTTACCCTCCCAGAACCTGACGAGAATGAAGCAGGATGACAGTGATCAATGAACCCTCGTAGTTTGAAGTTCCAGTTCCCTGTACGGTTATTACTGTATTTTTTGTATAGTTCCATTTTAATTTTATCTGAATAATCCAGAAATAAACTTAATTGAGTGTTCCTGTAATCATTAAAATGTTTTTGCTTGGTTATCGAAACAAACAACGCCCGCTGTTTCCATGTTTTCAAGCTCACAATTTAGTCAAATTCGGAAAATTTCCTATGGTACGTCTTCAGTACGTATGTAGTGTCCATTTAAAATAAACAGCATTGAAGTACATCTTGAAACGGATTTTAGGCTTCAAGTCAAACTTGAATTATGCTCTCCTGAAAACTTGTAAAATGGCCGATTCGTTGGTTTTCGAGAGTGAAAAAAAATTCGATAGTTTGCCATAGTGGTGATAATGATAACGTACTGTACGTCACCGAATCATCATTCTGGGAGACCCAGGTTCGATTCCAGGACGAGACATCAACTTTTTTGTAATTTGATAAATTACGTGTTTGTATATATTTTGTTGTTGAGATTTTATGTTACGGTATAACGGATTTATTTTCACATATTTACGATTAGCTTTTGTCTGCTTTTAGTAGGCTTTTCAGCTAGTAACGAATAGTTACTCAACTTCTCAGGGTTGAGGGTTTAATGGGGAAAAAATTGATGCTGTATCGAATGCGACTACACAAATTTGGTTATATTTGAAAGAACATATGTCATAACTCAGTGCGAACTGTACAGTCGACCAGCGTATTGTTTTCGTCTATTTGTTCATAAATATTTACCGAGAATGGGAAATCAAACAGTATTGTTTACTGGAATGGAATTGAGGCAATCAGCTGATTGTGTACCGAAACGTCAATGCAAATTAGAAACTTTTTTTTTCTTGTTTGAAATGAGGCAGTTCACAGGGTCATATGGAACCGGTGAGTATATAAGGAAGATGTTTGATGCAGAGAGTATCTAAACCATCACATCAACATGAAGGTCTTCGCTTCCCTCCTCGTCCTCGCCTTCGTGGCTGTGGCTGCTTCCGCTCTCGACACCTCCGCTGTTGAGGCTAAGCTCAAGGAAGGAGTTGCCAAGGTCGGCAAGGCTATCGAGGACGCCAAGCAGCAACTCGGTAATTATGAAACGTCACTACCAAACCAATGCTTAGATGCCTTACATGCTTAATGCCTCAGATTGGAAGAATGCACCTGATGAAACGATTAGCAGTAGCCCATTTTACTGGCAACGGAAAAGCCCCCCTTGAACCTGATTCAGTTGTGAGTATTGTGGTGATTGATGAAAAATCCTAGGGATTTTTGGTTTTTGTTCAGTTCATAAAATCTCATGGAAAATTTACACCGATTCCGATTAATCACTATAGCATTTTCCAAATAAAGCTTCGAAAAATGTTTTTTGATTTTACGTTTGGAGCGATTGCTTCATTTTCTCCTAAAATTCTTCAAAAGAAATGTATTTTTCCTTCGGGTACACAACTGTTCAACAAATTCCAATTAATAAACTCTCTAGTGAACAAAATGTTAACCAGAGCATCAGAAGGTGTCATTTCTAAAGCTGGAATATTAAACAGCAGCATTTATTCATTCTGCGAACTGTTGAGTTCCATGAGTGTCAGAATGTTCCGCTTTCATCGCAATTTGCAAAGACATGTTTAAACATATCAATGTTCAGTGGGGGTCGTAATACGCATTACTGTTATGACAATTATTTGTTGCAGCTGAAATCAGGAAGAAGCTCGAAGCCGCTGCTGTTCCCATCCAGAAGAAGCTCCTCGAGAAAATTGCTGCCGCCCTCGACAAGAAAATCGGATTCCTCCAACAAGCTAAGGATAAGCTCGAAGCTGAGGCCCCAGCTTCCCGTGCTGCTGTCAACCCCAATTCCAAATTGGTCCAGCTCGCTGAACTAATCGCCAAGCTCGGTAAGGGAATCGACGAGCTGAAGGCTAAACTCGGCAATAATTTACTACTTAAAGTTATTAGGGTCTTTTGAACGTTATACACTTGTTTCAAAAGTGGAGAGAGGGTGCCGGCTTTGCAGCAATGCCCACTGTATATCTGCTGCCAGTTGAAGAAAAATTGCTGGTTTAAACAAGACTCAAAATGTATACTAGCACATCTGGTTTTCAACATAATGTAAGATTTTTAGTATAGTTTCTGTAAATAATATTCTTGAGGAATCTTCATTATTATTTATGTTTAGGTTAAGGTCGCTGACAAGATCAAGAACGCCTCTGGACCACTCCACAAGAACGTCCTCACCAAGGTTCAGGAGGGCCTCAACAAGCAACTCCAGAAGTTGACCGAGCTAAAATAAAAATCTAAAAAATCAAAATCTACTCTCTTGTCTCTCAATTTTAGAGCCCTCCTCACATCACATAACAGTGGCTGACCATGAACTATGAGCGATCAGGACTCACACAGCTGATCGGAAATACTCCCATGGACTTTTCTTTTGAAATTCATTCTCTAATGTTCTCTTCTGGTCCTTCACTCCATGACTTTGAAGGGACTGGATTATGACTTTGTTTTGGTTGACTTTGTTAAGGCTCCGTATTCCAGCCTCATGAAGGCTCTGAGCTTCTATGGATCTTAGCAATCCTCCACACTTAGTTTTTTATTTGCGACATTTAAAGATCGAACCAATTTGTGAATGTAACCGAAGTCTGCCAAATGTGCATGGAACATAGTTCCCACGTCCTGATCTCCAGTTTAATCTCCAAGTGCCGATATCACTACTAACTAGGGAACCAACGACACAATCCCTGAAAATTTCGCGAAAGGAAACTGTGTAAGTTATGCTTATTGAGGATTTCACGATGAGGCATTCGTAGTGTAATGGATGTCATGGATTTCATCGCGAACCATCAAGAGTCTCATCCACACAATCCTCAAAGGTATCGAATTTAGGGTGAAAACTGTTGAATTTGTGTTTGTCACGAGAATTCCACGTTTGCGCACGTGCAAAGGCTGCATCAAACCGAGGGTAATGAAAATCATAAGGAAGAATCCACGCAAAATCCCTGAAAATGTTATATCAAAATCGGAAACTTCGTTCAGCTAAGATCGTTGCAAAAAATTGCAAACTCACAGACGCACAAAACCAAAATTGCTCAGGTATGTTCGTATTTCGAGGAAATGTTTGTCGCCCTTGAAATCCCTTGTAGACTCGGCAGTAATTCGACATTATGATCTGTAAATTATGAAATCGACTTCACCACGGGAGCCAAAAATAACGGGTTAAATTGATGATTATATTTGATAAGAAGTTTGTTATTATTAAGACAAGTGACTTTTTAATGAAATTTCATGAAGATCCCGAATATGTAGGAAAAATAGCGATTCTCACGTGAAAATACGTCAGTGCTATTGCGCACGCGTGAAAAAACTAAAAATATCTGTTCTGTCTGTAAGAACGTGTTGGTAGTACCTCGAAAATCACCCATAACCAGATGTATACATCAGGCTTTGATGCTTTCACAATGAAGCCCACCATTGTATCTGCCACCACTAGTTATAACTTGCTGTTTAAAACACGACACAAAATCCATATTTACTATACGAAGAAGCTGGTTCAACAACTCCAGTTCATTCTCAGGTCAGAGACTGCAACCTTTGATTTGATACTTCATAATTATTTGTCCTCATTTACTATAAGTGATGATTGATTTCGTATGGAAACAAAACAGGTTGGTTGTTCCGTAAGGCCTACTGGTTCTGACGCACGTCATCTGCCGTGATCGCCTTCCACCCTGGTTTTTCAGGTTGTCCCTCGTAGTTTCTTGCGATATCTGTATGAAAGAGAGCGCAATAGGGGGTTGATTTTGACAAATTCGTGTTTTCTATGAACAAATAGGCAGGCTTTAACTTTAAGAACAAATCTGGTAATATATGAACTTTAAGAACTTCAGATCACTGTAGCCATGCAGTCCAAGTAGTTAATTGCGATTTTCGGATGAAAGGGTGGACAGTGAGATGTTGAAATTTTGAGGGATGATGCAGTTCCGCAGTCTTTGCAGTTTCTTGTAATTCTGAGCTTTTTTCTTCCACCGAAAAACTTGTTTTTCTTGGCCTATTGTTACAAAATTCTTTAACATGGGCGGCAAAATCGTGAGTTCCTTATCTTCTAATTCGGAAATTTTAAGTAGAGCCCCCTGGACCCCCGGATGGTTACTGCTTAGAGCCTTCGACTAAAATTCAAGAAACATGAAACATTCTTTTGCCGTGTTTTGTTTGTTCGCTGTTTTCTTTTACTAGGAATTTGTTGTCTGTTGTTTTAATTTAGCTCTTTATGGGCCTACATACGCATAAATTGAGAGATTTTCAACGAATGGCGAACGATTTTCGTGGGATGAAAACTAACGGCGATACATTTCCCTAGAAACGGGTCGGTTGTAAGTGAAAATAATTACAAAATCCCGCGCTATTTTCATTCCACCGTTCCCTCACGTTTTTGCCCAGTTAGGTGATGGCTAAAGCTTGTTCCATGCTAAAAAAAATCTCGTTTTTTCCGGATATTGGCTATTGGTTTATTATTTTCAATTATGAACCTTTGGAATCGACCAAGAAAAAAAATTTTTAACACCCCTCAAAATTTGATGGTTTACGTTTCAAGGTACGTAGAATCCAAAATCGAATAAAAATTTGGCCGTCCGTCCGCCGTACGCCGTACGCGGCACGTTTGCTTTTAGCATTGACCGATTTTTATGGAATTTGGTATGTAGGCTACATTTGGGGTCTAGTTGTGCCCCAAAGATTTTGGTTGATGTAGGTCACTTCTAAGGGTTCCAAAATGAATTTTGAAATTTTGAAAACGCCCTAACTCAAAAAATTTTGATATAAAGGTATTGTTTTTCCTTCAATTTAAGATTCTATAGAATTTTTAGAATTTTTTGAGACCACGCGGAGCCCTGTAGGACAAATTGTTTGCACACTACGAGAATTTAAAGTTTGAACGTACGATAAATCAGAAACACGAGTGTGAATCGCAAAAGAGGCCTTATCTCCGTTCAAATTAAAGCTGACCGAAATGCGATCGATGTTTTTCTTCATGTTGGATGGATGGTGGCTTCGCAGAAGAGTGATCTATATAAAAATAATAAACCATTGTGTAATAATTTGCAGCGTTTTTTTTACTAGCTTTTGTTTGGTTTCACCTGTCCCGTTTCCTATAATCAAATCTTACATGTTAAATTTGATCCACTTCCCGGTTTCCAATTGAGCTGAAATTTTGGATGCATGTATAAATCGGATGAAAATGCAATATTATTCACTTTCATAGGACCATCTTCCAATTCATAGGGGACCGCCCTCCATTTTATACTGAACATACTTCAATTCGTAGGAGACCATCTTCCAATTTCATAGAGGGCATCCTCAATTCATAGCGAACCATCCTCCATTGCATAATGGGTGCCCTTCAATCCGTAGGGGACTATCTTCCAATTCATGAAGGGCAGCCTCCATTTCATAATGGGCATCCTTCAATTCTTAGGGGATCATCTTCCAATTCATAATGGTCATCCTTCAATTACTAGGGGACCATCTTCCAATTCGTAAGAATACAGGACAATCTCCATTTCAATATGCATGTGGTTGTTTTCTTCTCCGTTGAGTGTATTGTCCACCAAACCTTTTCTAGTGGCATTCGAATTTGAAAAGCATTTTAAAATCCATGATCTACAATACCCCCCCCCCCCCCACCTATGGTTCCAGTCTGGCACCAAAACGGTCATACGTCGTAACGTTGAACTTTCATCAATTTGTTAGTATTGGTAGGTAGTCCGTAGAAGTTCACATCCGTATTCAAGGTGAAAGACACAAAAACCTACGAAAAATGCGGTCTCTGGTGTCCTGGTACCTATGGTAGCACTACTGATTTGTTCCATGGTGGCACAAAGAGTAATCCATGAAAATCCAGAGCTTATTAACGCTCCTTCAATTTCAAAGTATGGGTACAATTAGGAAGCTATAAAGGAACCGAAATATTGAAAAATCGAATATTTTGTGAATACTTATCCCCCTGCTCACCCCTTTCCATGCTAATTTTGATACTCTGGTGAAATAATGTGCAACTTAAAAGTTATTGGTGTGGAGGTTATCTGATTAAAAAAAATAAACTCGCAATTCTCGATTTGAAATTGAGGCCAGGGCAGAGTACTCAGATTATGCCCGAAAAAGCTCGTTTTTAAGCATTAACCCTCCCCCCCTTTCCCCCTGTCAAAGACAAAATTCGAGGATTCCGGCGACGTAGTGCACAACTAGATAGATTTCCGCGTAGAATAAAAAGAACCACGAAAATCGGTTGGAAATTGAGGCCTGGGCAGAATACACAAGATTATGTCTGCATTTTTTTCTGTTGAGTTTCGTCCTCCTTCATCCCAGATTTATCTCATAGGGACGCCAAAATCTTACTAGGGGAAGTCCTAAAATCGAGTTCAAAGCGATGAATACTTTCAAGGTGTGTCTAATAGAGAAATTGTTTTGAAGACATGTTGCATTTTACTGGCCTTACATCAAATTAGGTACTGAGTTCGATGAACCAATCTGTAGATTTTCTGTGAGCTGTTGCCGGGGAATCAATCACTGAAGGTTGAAAACCCTATTTGAATTTGAGAAGGCAATTTATGCAGTGAATCACACAAACTTCAATTAAATCCACAGTAAACAACTCCCTTAAACAAAAGTATCGGTGTTATGGTAGAGGAAGAGACTTCGGGACGATATTACTCAATAGTTCAAATATGAGAGACATAGTATATACCTAGTATTATTAATGAATATAGTTTTAATATATTCTGTTAACCTTTCATCTATTTATATCTGATATAAAAAGGGAGGGGTAAAGAGGGTGTTTGGTTTCTACTTTGATAACATTCATCTTGTGAAATAATGATTGAATCTTCCTTCAATTAGTATTAATGTCATATCAGAGACGCTTTAAATATCAGGTAAACCGTTACTTTTGGTTTATTAGCCCAAGAAACAACTAAGTTGATTTGAAAACAACGATAATGTAGTGTAGGAATCATTGATAAACTCGAATAACTAATTTGTTCGGGTTTACGTCGGTAAAATGGTTTAAACAAATACTGTTCATGTTTTGACTGATCAAATGATATTTATGCGAAGAAATACGCGTAAACAATTGAAATATTATTGTACAATACTCACATGAACAAAAAGTGCATCATGACAAGGAATGTGATAATCAGTCCTCAATCATTCATCAACATTATGAGGTGTTCAATAATAGGTACAGTCGGTAAACCATTTGGTAGTTCCCCCCCACGAAACAGGCCCAATTTTATTTAGAACAAATTACCTAATGTTAATTTAGCTTAGGATCTTTAGTTAATAACGAATGCAATTTTTTTTAGCTTACTATAATTTATTATGGTAAAATAGAGGTGATTTAATGACGATTTCACTTAACTGTGTATGAAAATAAGGGTAAACAATACAAATTTCTGCACAGTAATAATAATTATACACCTATTATGAGCTCAATGATCTATTAAAATATTAAATTTATTCAGTCATAAAATAAGTCAATAACGATAATTTCCACATATTCGACGAAAAAGTTATGAAGGCTCATGATCGACAAGATACTCACATAAAGCGGGCGGTGGTAATGGATGTCAACAATCCATGAGGTATCTCGTGAGTGTTCGATGGGCTACTGGCAACGGCCTTCCAGCCTCACGATTTCCTCTCGCGCCGGTATCGACCCGCCGCCCCTCAAGACCCAACGCCCCCGTCTCATCGCCCGCGTCCTACCGCCCCTCGACCCATCGTCTCTCGGCCCGTCGCCCCCGCTCACGCCTACGCTTCCACCCCGCGAGAGCCTCATCTGCGAGGAACCAATTCGAACGGATTATCTGTAGAAGCTTTGTTTAGAAGCAATTACTGTTTCATGTGAACCCACTCGATACAATAACCCAGAGAGTCAAATTCCACTTCACTGAAATGTTCAGCTTTTCAATAAATTCATCGCACCAACAAATAGCAAGATATTGTATCAATTTAATGCCAACTATAGCCCTCCAGTATAGTCTTGGAGATGGAACTACTAGGTACTTTAAAATGTTGTTAGAAGGCTTAGTCTAAATACTTTAATTAACTGATTTTCAAAAATTTGAAATTTATGTTAGGGTACATAAAAAAGTCTGCCAAATGGGTGCTGGCACATAGTTTCCTCGTATCCATAACCCTATTGTATAGATGATCCAATGCATAATAGTTGATCTCAAAACATCAATATCTAAAAATACCTTGCACTACCCTCATACAACTACTCTACACGTCAACCGGCATAATCTCTGATTATTGTTGGAAAATGAAGAAGTTATGGCTGTAACAAGGAAATATACTTTTGCGCATGCGCAGTGGCTACTATCAGTCCGGGGG